>APFE030636700.1:8496-43864 GCA_000404065.3 Pinus taeda
TGCAAGCTTCAAAGTACTGAAAGGGTTGTTCCTAGGTCGACTTCTTGGATAATGAGCTGATGTCGAAAAGAAGCGACCCATCGTAGGAGGGCCTTAATGAATCCCACATCTATGACACGAAATGGAGCAAATGATTTTAGAGGTGAAAACAATCTGATGATATAGGGTTCAGGGTGGCGGTCAAGAAAGAATGGAGTGTGAATGTATTGAAGCGGATGAGACACAGGTGAATTCTCTGAGCGACTTCTCTTGAACATACCGGTGACACTAAAATGGATTGGTAGTGTTTGTTACCTATATCAATAGGTTTCATATTTCATGATTGGTCATAAAAGGTCCAAATATGCTCTGCTTTGATGATGCAAAGATCCCATATTTCCATAAGGGGACAAGGGGTGTCTATAACTTGATAAGGACTTAATTTTGATGGATGGTCCAACAGCCTAATCTGGATCATGCCATGTTTAAATTTCCCGTTTTAGAATAGAGAAAGAAGTCTGTCCAAACTGTTTAAAATCTTGGCAGACAAGTAGTTTAGGTAGAGAAGAAAGATTCCGAACAGTTTAATCTGGGACCTTGGAAGAAATAAGGGTAGAATTTGATAGAAAATCAAAGGAAAAAAGCCAGAAAAAGAAAAGGCACACAAAGGGTCTACAAGTCCAAGTGCACCCTCCAAGAAGAAACAAAAAAAAAAAGCTAGGCAAAGTAGATGGGTAGGTAGATGGGGTTGCAGAAGTGATATTCAATTCAAAATTTGACTTTGATGGTCAAAATGAGAGAAGCAAAAACAAAGAAGCATGTCTAACCTCCCTTCCTTCCCTTTTTCCCATTTGTTACTAACATCCCCTCATGAGTTAAAATGCAGGGAAATATTTATGGTTTCATGGAGGTTCTTCATCCTTTAAAGGCCACATTTCCTATGTAAAAATCTTTTCATTTTGATCTACTCCTTAAACTAAGTGTGTTTCAAACAAACTCGGTGACATTCCCCCTCACTTACCCCCTTCATCCATATTAACCTCTAATTCTATTATGTAACTCCCCTATCTTACCCTTTCCCTACTAGTATTAACACCATGGTGTATAAACCCCAAAGTTTGTATAAATATCCCTCCCCTTGGCATTATAGCCATATGGTCTTTTAAAAAGGAATCAAAATGACACCTGGTCACTTTGATGAACCTCCATTTCATCTCTCTCCCTATTCCAAGTCATTTCACTCATTAAACCTTCATCTGCAAAGAAAGACCCTATAAAAACCCCTTCCTACCCATAACCCCTTTTGAAATTATGGAAAAACCCAAGAAATCCCAAAAAACCCATAAAAACCCATTATTCCAAGGTTGCCCGCCTGAAGTATTTAAGCGAATATTTTAATCGGCCGGCGGGTCCCTCCCCAACCTGCACGACCCGTCGGAGGACCCGCCAGCCATCCGATCTCCGCCGCCCAGATCTTACGGTGGGCGGTCAATTTCGCTCCCCGACATGCCGACCTTTAGCGTCCGGGGAAAGCGGTTTTCCGCACCATACAGGGACGCGTGGCAGGCGGTGGGATTGTTCAGAGCCCCCCTCCCCGATACCGCCTTTTCCCAAAGGTGGTGCGGGGAACCCACTTACCGCCATCCCTGTTACCACCCTCCCTCCTACGTCATGCGGACGGCATCCTGACGTCACCTCACCTATGCCCGCCCCCGCATCCCATGGCCCTCCACGCAGCCCTGCCACCGCATCTACCCGCCACCGTGTCCTACAACCCTGGCTCACATCTCAGCGCCACATCAATTCCGTACCTGGGCCCCACCATGACGTCATGCTGACATCATCGGCGGAAAAGCGCCAAATGCACACTTTTTCCAAATTTAACGTTATAAACGACCAAATGAGCCATTTTCAGTCATTTTCACGTGCAAAAAAAGGAGCCGTTGTCGACCAGCTGCTGCGAAATTTGTCCTCCAGCCATCAAATTCAATATTTCAACTGCTACAAGTCCAGAATTCGACGGCATTAAGCCTCCATAGCCCGGCCCGCAAGCTTCCAAGCCAGTTTTTCCAGGTATTTCACCAGTTTTCCCACTTTGCCCATGCATTCCAATTCTTTGTAAAAATTCACCATTAAAAGACTGGTAAAACTCCTAAATTCAGCTCTGCCTGTTACCTGAAGTAAACCCAAGTAACCTGCACCACCCCTGAACCATAATTTGACATTGGAGTGCTCATTCCACGAGCTGAAACCGTAAAATTGCCCCCGAGGTGCTCGGCATTGTTCCCTTTTGCCAAGTACAGGCCACCTGCATTCTTACTAGAGAAACATCACCATCTCTACAACTTGCCATTAGCAATTCACATCCCTGTGAAATTTGCAGCAAACTACAAAAGCCAGCTTGCATTTTCCACTGAAAGAAGGACACCAGACTGTGTTTACAGTTGACCTGCTGCTAAAAGTCTTTAAGGACTTGTCAAACCATTACCTCTACCTGTACATATTTAGGTTATATCATGGCAGCTTCTGCATCCTCATCCCTCAGTGTGGCCCCACTAAATCAAACAAATAAGGAGCTGGAGGCCTTGCCATTCGTTGACAAGGATTGTCTCATTGAAGACTTTGAGGGAAACAGGGACTTCTTGCAGACCTTCACTCAACTGAGGGAAGACTATAAGGATGGGCATGGTACACATGGGATTTGGGAGTCAAACCTGCCCTATTACTGTCTCCCAGCTATGAATGTTTTCCCTGAAATCATTCACCTATGTGCTGAACACTATGATGTGCAGCACAGAGCTATCATTACTCCATCAGGGAGGATCCTCTTCTACATAAATGCTGAGTCCATCAACAAGATGTTACAGTTTGATCAGACAGAGTTGCTGATCCCATTCTCCATGAGTTATTTGCTGGAAGCTGGTGACAAGATGACCAGTGAAGAGCTGCAAAAGGTCACCAGGACCTTCATGAGACCTGAGTGCTAGCCTACAGGGCCACCTCCTTATCTGAATGTACATTTCAATGATGTAGGCAGGCTGTTACTAGACATGATAGCCTATGTGTTGGGATACCAAAATAGTGAGCATGTGGATAAAGCCATGCTAGTGTTGCTATCTGTTTACAGCCCACGCCAACCCCCTGCCCGAAAGTATAACTTTGCTAAGTTCATAGCCAATAAAATTCATGATCAGTTGATCAAAGTGGATAGACAGGGGGTCTTCAGATACTCAGCGTACATCTACCATCTGTTCATGTTTCATCATTCTGAAGCCTTCCCATGCTACATCAGAAGGCTGGATCATAGAGGGGAGAGAAGATCTGTCATCTTCTGGACCTCAGTTTATCACAAGGTCAAAAATTCAACCTATACCTACTGTGAATTTGTTGATCAGTTTGTATACCCAATCTCTTGCATGCTGATGAAGTCCCCTCCTCCCAGGATATCTAATGAGATAAAGAAAGCTCTGCAGCTTTCTAAGACAAACAAAATAGGTGACCGGTACCTATATGAACACCATACTGTATTCAAGGTCTATGGATGTGAGCTCTGTCCATACAGGCTCCCCAAATATGTACCTATGAGGTTGTTTGCCTTGGAGTATTACAGGCAATTAATTCAGTCAGACCTCACCCACTTCCACAGCTCCAAGAAAAAGGCCCACCTTAATTTCAAAAATGAGTTGGGCCCCTTCATCATGAACAAGAAGGAAGGATGGGAAGCTGTAGACTTGATCCTTAAGGACAAATACAAGCTGTCCTATAGTTTTCGATGGGTCCATTATGACCCTCAAGGTTTCATCACTGCTAGGAGAACTAAGTATAGGCTCCTAGGTATTAAGCATTTCCACTACCCACACATAGAAAAATATGCCAACTTACAAGAATGGCAGCTGGACACTCTAGTTGAGAGCTTAACTGAAGAAGAAAGATTGCTTAAAAATATGAAAGAGCTTGAGAAGACAATTGACCTGGATTATGTGCAGCAGGTACCTTTCAGACCACCTTACTCAGTAGGAGAAGGGACCTCGGTTACAAGGACTGCACCATAGGCACCTTCTACAACAACAGCAGCAATAGACAAAGGCAAAGGCATAATGGGTGCAGAGGATGAAGCAGGAAAGGGACAGTCAGCCCCTCAAACAGAGCAGCAAACAGAGCAGCAAATAGAGCAGATGAAAGAGCAACAAACAGGGCAGCAACAAGGACAAACTGTTCTGCCACAGACTGGGCTGCCAGAAACCCCCATAATGCAAACACCACCACCTTAAACTGAGCCATTTACTGCCCCAATTTTCCAGACCCCAACACATGAAGAAAGGGGAATAAAAAGAGAAAGAGAAGAGTCCACTCCTCTCAGTGGATCCTCCCACCAGCCAGAAGCCAAAAGGCAAAGGGCAGACTCCCCAGAGGTGGAAGACATTACTGAAGATGTCTTGAATAGTACGGCAAAGGACAGGGAGGGCAGCCAGCACACAGGGACAAGCTCCTTTCAGCAGGAGCAAACTTTACAGATTGGCTTGGAGGTGTCCTCTCCATCACAACAAAGCAAGAAGCCCAAGAGCACCAAGGCTTCTTTTAAGCAAATAAAAGCTCAGAATGAGCTATTGAGGGCTGAGGTATACAAACAGTTCATAAATGCTACACCAGCCCTGCAAGAGAGACTGATGTCTGTTTATGACATCCAAGAAGAAAAAATGATATTCAGTCATTTTAAGCCCAAAGGGCCGCAGCCTAAGACAGCTGCAGATTTCATAAAGACAAGGGTGGAGGTCCTAGCTAAAGACATACATCCCATGGACCAGATTGAACTCCACAAGCAGACTGGGGAGATGGTCTATGCCACCTTGGTAGAAAAGGCCACATTGGCCCATGAGCCGAAAGAGTCCTTAAAGAACACCAACACTCAGCTAGATATTGAGAGGATGTCCTCTAAGGCCAAGGATAATAGAATAAAGTCTCTTGAGGATATCATTATTGATCTAGGGCATGATCCCAGTGATCCGACAAGTGTAAAGGCCCTCATGAAGAAGAAGGATGATGATCTCAATGCATTAAGGAAGAGATTGAAGCTGCAGCCCACTAAGCACCCTCAAACAGCTGAGCTTCAAAAGCAAAAACAGGTTGAGGACCAGCTAGACCTCTTATTGCAGCAGGATCAGAGAATCCGTGAATTGGAGAAAGAGATGGAAGGAGCAATACAAGACAAACAGGGAGAATCTACTTCCCAAGCTCCTCCAACTACTTCCACAATAGCAGTAACATCAGGGGCAACAGTGGCCCCCACAACAGAAGCAGCAGGCACATCAGCAGCCCAAGAGGCCAATCCAAGTGTAGAGGAATTGACCAAGGCTGTCAAAGAGATGGAACTCCAAGCCAATGAAATAAAGAAATGCAAGGAAAAATTGGCAGAGCTGGAGTCCAAATATGACAAGTCTAAGGTAACTGTGGCAGAGCAGGGCAGAGAAATAAAGGCCCTCAATGACAAGATAAAGGCATTAGAAAAAGAATTGAATCTGGAAACAACCATGGCCGAAATAAAAAGGATCTTATGGGCCAAAATAAGCAAATCCATCACCCAACAATGGAAATCAATAAAAACGATACATCAGCAGATGGAATTGCTAGGCCAAGCACATATAGAAATCAATAAGGCCAAAGCACTGCTGGGAAACAGACCAGAACAGGCCAACAGAACAGTAGACTTCCTAAACAGGCAGGAGCAGGAGGAACTGGCAGCCATGGGTATCCCCAACAGAACAGAAGCTGTTCTCCTTGCCAAGAAAGTGCTCGCTCTCAGAAATTATGTACAAGCTGTGGAGAGGAAGTGCTATGAGATCACAGTAGATGTGGAGAAATTCAGGGTCAAGTTGGCAAAACTACAAGCAAAAGGCCTGCCCAGCCTCCTAACTGGTGCAGGAAAATTAGTCTCCCAGGATCAGTTTGCCAACAGAATGGCAACATATATTGAGAATCAGATTACTGCATCTAGCAGTACATCTGAACAGACAGGGCCTCCCTCAGGGTAGAGTTTATATGATAAATTGGGAGGCCTATTCTTTATTGAAAATGAAGTGAGCCACCTTTTTGAGACTCCTCCTAATTTTTATAGATATACAGAGGCCGATGAGACCTTAATAAAGATTAGGAGGCATCAGATGCCTAAGGAAGACTGGTGGCAAGCAATGCTTCAAATTCTGCCACGGTAGCTCCAGCTGTTCGGTCACTGCCAGCTCCAGGTCAATACAAGACAAACAGAAGGATAAAGTCAGCATTTAAAGCAGCTGAATGCTGACTCAGCATGTAGACTATGACGGCTAGCCAAAAGATAAAGGAATGCGCAAATTTTGGCGGTGTACCCTTAGCCAACTCCAAGAGCCACCAAGTCAGCAGTCTCTGACCATCTTCTGACAGCTAAGGGACTAAAAGTGATTACAACATTTACTCTCTCAGCGGCTGCACTCCAGCAGTTGGTTGAGCATTTATGGAACATTTACTCTCCATTCAGATATTTTCTTATGCAAATTTTTTATATATACTCCCCTTAGTAACGCATAAGGGGTTGGGAATTTTTACTCTGAGGCATGTATACTCTGTATTTTTTCAGAAAAGTTTAATACAAAGAGCAATTTCAGCTCAGTGATTTCCTGAAACTCTGGTGTCTTGTTGATAATCTAAGTGTTGTTGCAGAATCCCTGTGTTGTCTGGTGGAATGATATGTTTTCTTTAAACTCTGTTCTGTTTCCCTATGTTATTTCATTTTCATGTTTCCATTATATCTGGCAATAAAGAAAAAGAATAGTTCAGGACATGTTTCTTCGCACCCTGTGCTCAATCTTATATTGCTATAAATGTTTTCTTCAGGATTAAAACAGACATGAATTCTTAAATGCTCATGTTATATTTAGTTCCATGTTGTGAATGTTATCTGGAAATTCTTAAATGCTTCCAGGTAACAATTGCTTTCTTTTCATATCAGTTTATAGAAAGATTCTTAATTGCCTTTCTTATATTGAACATATCATACCCAAACTCAATTTCAAAGCATTATTCCTCAGACAATTATCTTGCTCTGCAGCTTTCATTTAAAAGTATCAACACAGCACACCAAACCAAAGGACCACTGAATCCATTGCCCAATGTCATGCAAGATTCTGGTAAGAGCATACACATTTTGACTGAGCCTTTTCAACCAAAAAATTAAAACAAAGTTAAGCTTCACATCTAGCCTAAAATACCATCAGAACAGAGACAAATCATAAAGAGAGAGCCTTCTCTGGTTACAGCTTGGCTAGAAGCTACAATCCAAAGATTGGTTAGTAGTTACCCCGGCCGTATTCCCTTAGAGTCAAAGGAAACAACCTGGGTGTTAACACAACCCTTAAAGACATTGTTAAAGAAGAGGTGCAAAAACTGTTGGATGCGGGATTCATCTACCCAATCTCAGATAGCGAATGGGTTCCCCTCTAGTGTTGGTGCCCAAGAAAAATGGGAAATGGAGAATCTGTGTGGACTATCGGGAGCTGAACAAAGCCACCAAGAAAGACCACTTCCCTTTACCTTTCATAGATCAAGTGCTGGATGGTCTGGCAGGAAAGAGATTTTTCTCTTTCCTAGATGGGTTCAGTGGGTACAACCAGTTTCAAATCAGCCCAGAAGACTAGGATAAGACCACTTTCTCTTGTCCATGGGATACCTTTGCCTACCGTGTTCTTCCCTTTGGGCTATGTAATGCCCCTGCCACGTTCCAGAGGGTTGTGTTAAGCATCTTTGCCGAGTTGGTCCATGATTCGGTAGAAATCTATATGGATGACTTTACTCCTTATGGGTCTAGCTTCCAGGAAGTCTTATCCAACCTGGGAAAAGTTTTGAGTAAGTGCATCGAGATGAGTCTGTCCCTTAGTCTTGAGAAATGTGAGTTCCTGATGACTGAAGGGACCGTGTTAGGCCATACCATCTCTCGCCAAGGGTTAGAGGTGGATCCCAATAAAGTTGCTATCATCAAAAGGGTCCCACCTCCTCAAAAGGTGAGAGATGTCCGGAGTTTCTTAGGCTTAGCAGGATATTATCGTAGGTTCATTAAAGACTTTAGTAAGCTGGCCTTGCCATTGTTTGGTCTCTTAGCAAAAGATGTTGAATTTAAATGGTCGGATGACTGCCAGAAGGCTCTGAATGAATTAAAGGATAAGTTGGTGTCTTCTCCAATTATGAGAGGCCCAAACTGGGCCCTACCTTTCCACATCCACACGGATGCCTCGAACAAAGCCATAGGGGCAGCCTTAGGACAAGTTGAAGAGAAACTCCCATATGCTATATACTTTGTCAGTAAAAACTTATCCAAGGTAGAAATGAATTACACGGTAACCGAGAAAGAGTTCCTGGCTGTGGTCCATGCCCTAAACAAGTTCCAACACTATATCACTGGTTATCAAACATTTCTACATACTGACCATGCTACAATCCGATATTTAATGAATAAGCCTGATGTGAATGCTCGTATTATTAGATGGTTACTTTTATTGCAACAGTTTGATTTGACCATTGTTGACAAACCAGGTAGATAAAATGTTGTTGCTGACTTCTTGTCTAGACTGGAATTGCTTGTAGGTGAAGAAGGAACCGTGAATGACCAGATGCCATATGAGCATCTATTTTCCATCTCCGTACTCTCCCCGTGGTTTGCTGATATAGCAAACTATCTGGTCTCAACACAGTTCCCTCCGCATCTATCCTCGAAGGAGAAGAGCAGAATCGTGAGAAAAAGTGCCTCATTTACTTGGATCGGGGGTAACTTGTTCAAACTTGGCCCTCATTAGATCTTAAGACATTGTGTAAGGGAGGAGGAAGTCTTTGACATCCTCCTAACTTGTCATGATGGACCTTGTGGAGGACATTTTGCAGCCAAGAGGATTGCCTTCAAGATTCTACAGGTAGGCTACTATTGGCCCACTCTTCATGCAGATGTCAGAAGATATATCTGCCAATGTGACCGATGCCAAAGGATGGGGAAACCAACCCCAAGGGATGAAATGCCTCTCCAACCTCAGGTGACTCTTGAGCCATTTGAGAAGTGGGGTATGGACTTTGTGGGCCCTATCAACCCTCCTTCAAGGCAAAAGTCTTACATCATTGTGTGCACAGATTATCTGACAAAGTGGGCAGAGACCAAAGAAATCAAAGTAGCAACAGAAGAAAAGGTGGCCGAGTTCTTAAGAGAAAATTTTTTCTACAAATTTGGCTACCCAAGAGAGATAGTCACCGATCAAGGAAGTCAGTTCACCTCCAATTTGATTGAAGATCTCCTTGCTCATCACAGAATCAAGAATAGGACTTCCACCCCATATCATCCTCAAGCAAATGGGCAAGTGGAAGTCACCAACAGAGCATTAGAAGGGATCTTGACCAAGGTGGTGAGCAACAACAGAAAGGATTAGGCAGATCGCCTGGTTGAGGCCACCTGGGCCTACAACACCACTTGGAAGACCACAACCAGTTTCACACCCTATGAGCTGGTCTATGGAAAGAGAGATTTGCTGTCAATCCAGTTTGAGTACAACACATTGAGGATGGCAGCTCAGCTGGACCTAGACCTCAGTCATGGTCAACAAGAAAAGTTAATGCAGCTGAATGGGTTGGATGAACTTCGAATGCAGGCCCTCCTCCACTCAGAAGTGACTCAACTTCAGAGGAAGGTGTGGCATGACCGACACCTTAATGACAAACAATTCCAGCCAGGAGATTGGGCGCTGCTATATGATTCCAGACATAAGGATTTCAAGGGAAAACTGAGAACGAGGTGGCTAGGACCATATGCAGTAGAAAAGTGTAATGATAATGGCTCTTTTCTTATCCGAACTATTGATGAAGAAGCCATCCCCATGCTCGTCAATGGGCATCGACTCAAGATCTACAGGAAGCCTCTGTCAAGGCAAGAGTTCATCAAAACTATGGAAAAATCAGTGCTGGTCATAGAGAAGGGTTCTGCCTCTGTTTTGGGAACACGCTGAGCCTCATTTCATATTCTGAAAACCTTTCTGAGGTGCCCAAGGCAGGTTGTAGGAGTGAAAACCTCATTGAGGCGCTCCTACTGTCTCTCTAAAAAAAAAGAGAATGGGAATAAAAGATCCTTCGGTGAAAACCTTTTCAAGGCACCCAGGGCAGGCAGTAGGGGTAAAAACCTCATTGAGGCACCCCTGCTGTCTCTTAAAAAAAATAAATAAATAAAAAAAAGAAGGAAAAAAAAAGTCTCTTAAAAAAAAAAAAAAAAAAAGGAAAAGAGAACAAGAAGAAAAAAAATCAGCTGATCTTTGAAGTTTTGCAGGTATATAGCGCACGAAAGGAGGACTGTCAACTCACAAACACGGGTTTCTATCAAGCTACCAGACAACCTCTCATGCACATCCACCATGAACACTCATTTTTGCAAAGTTTGGGCACAATCGGATCATGGCTTGGCCTTCTACAGGAAGCTACAGGACTTTCTACAGGAAGTTCTGTATTTTTACAGGAAACTTCCTATAGAACGTTTGAGTGGGCTAGAATCAACTACAAGGAGAGATTTGGAGCTTTAAGTCGACTGAGGGGGCATACAACCACCCTCTTCTATCATCCCCCACTCGCTCCACCTCTTTTCACTACCACCACTCCAATCTGAGCAAGCATACCTGCACATGCAAAGAAAGCTCTGTTTTTCAAATAAGGAAAATTGTATTTCTTTTCAATTTCAGAAACAAGGTCTCCTGAGGCTCGAGCACTCACCTGTTAGGCAACCTCAAGACCTTTCACCTGTGCAATAGGAGTTGAATTATGTTAGCATGCACCCCAGGAGGAGAAACAGCTACAGGATGTCCTATAGGAATCCTGTAGCAGCTAATCCAGCTGGAGTACCTGACACGAAGACACCAGCAGCTCGCGGGATCGGTGCATGCCATGTTCGCCACTAGAGGAATGGGTCTCCAAGACTTCCAACCAGCAGTAGCCAATGCACGGAAGCTCCAGCACCTGACCACAGAGCAGCAGCACGCAGATCTGGCATCCATCATCTTGAACCCTGGAAGAAATCACGTCCATGGTCGCACAGGTAAGTAACTAACCTTATTTCGTCCCATAGCATAAACTATACTATGAATGTGCACAACTTTGAAAATGGGCGGATTGAACAAGGCTGGTTGTCGCTCAACTGGCCACCACAACCCGTCAAGCGGCCTCGTAGGATCCGAACTGGATCGATTGTGCAGGAAGGATGAATAATTGGCACGTGGGAAATGTCCAGTCGGGAAGAAGCGGAGGTATGACAAGATTGGCGGCAGTAACTCCAGCGGAGAGAATTCGGCGGTCAGGGGCACGCTGGGATATGATTACAGTGACGTCGGCCAATGGACCATCAGGGAAAACTCAACCCCGCGCCATGGATTCCGCAACAATTCAAAATTGGCTGGTGGATTTTTATGACGCACTGCAGTCATTTATGAAACAACCATTTCCCAGCCGAATGTGCGTCCTCTTTCTCTGCAAGTGGCTAACCCGAAGTTTTCTACCCGATTCAAGCGTCTTGCTGCCGCTCAGACTGGTCCTGCGCTGCCGTAAACTCCTCCGGAAGCCAAGAATGAATTCCTACAGGAAACTGCACTACAGGAAACGCGACATCTGCAACAATGCAAACTGTTCACGTCGAGGGTGGCAAATTTCAGAGGTAAGAAGAATTTAACCTCCCCATGCAAAGAAAATTTATTTTCGAAGGTGGTGCAATCGATGTAGAAAAGGGGTAGGAAAATTCAAGTGAAATTCTGTCTGGTTTGATATATGCGTCACTGCTAGAATCGTCGTAGTCATCTGCATGAGCAAATTTCTTCACGCACGAATGAAAATTCCTTCCTGTAGAGGGTGATACCCTGCCGAAACACTGTCAAAATTGTAACTTTTATGCCATTGCGTGTATAATGGAGATGTAGGTTTGCGCTCCGAGTGGAAATTCTTGAAATCCTTCTTCTGTACATCTGAACAGGCAAATTCAACAGGGTAATCGACCAAAGGTATCTTTTTTTTTCTGCTCTAAGGAAAGAATCCGCTCAGAATCCTCAGTCTGAGAGCGCAAACACAGAATTTGACCATGTCGGGCGGGTTCATTCGAAAGGAACCGTCAGATTCAAAGAAGTTATGGGAGACCCCTGAGATGGTAGAACTGTTCTCCCGTGCACAATGGATGTCATTTTGTGACAAGCTCCAAGGGCATGATGATGAAATTATAGAATAATTCCTTCGGTCCCTGGAGCCGAAGTCAAAAACATTGGCCATCGTCAATTTCAGGGGACTAACCCTCATAATCACACCACAGCTCATCAGCAGGGTGACTGATCTTCCAATGGGAATCCCGTGGGATAAGGAGGAAAGGAAGCTGGGTAAGAAGGCTAAAGAAGAATTCTTCTTGCCTGAAGAGCAATTCACAGAGGATAAAAACGGAGTGAGGAGGACTAGCCTACAGCCATTCTGGAGTGAAGTCAGCCTCCAAATTATGAAGTATATCACTTGCGAGGGGCGGTTTAGTATCATATATGGTTATCATTTTCGGCTGCTCACAGAACTCAGGCACCACATGGACCTCCCCTCGGAGTAGAAATTGAGCATTCCATACTTCCTTTTGTAGTCCATGACTGAATGTTCCACCAAACTCAGAGAAGGGACACCGGACCAGCTAGCACACCATGGGCTTATAAAGCTCCTCGTGGAAGATGCACTCCACACTTTCACTGTCCCTCTCTCATGGGAGATTTTCTGGAACATGACAAAGGATGATGACATCTGAGTTTTAGCTGAGGAGCTTACTTCCTCCAGCAGTGAAGAGAAGGAGCATACTCAGGCCGAGAAGAAGACCAAAAGACAGGACACCCAGGCCAAAGCTCCCAAGAAGGAGCAAAAAGGAACACCAGCAAAGCAAGCTGCCAAAACAGGGGATGATGGGATTGCCCCAACGCCCAGAGAAAAACGACTACAGAGTAGGGCATAGCGGACTGAGAAAGTCCAGGACAGTAAGGGCACCCCTAAGGCTACCTCGGCCAAGATGAAAGAAAAAGTTCCCACATCCAAGCAGTTTAAAACTATGCCCTCGATTCCTACAGGGAAGCAACAGGGTACTCCTACAGGAAGAAAACAGAGTACTCCTACAGGAAAGCAACAAAGTGCTCCTGCAGGGAAGTAGCAGAGTGGTCCTACAGGGAGGGAGCAAAGAATTCCTTCAGGGAAAAAGCAAGGTCCCTCTACAGGAAAATTGAAAACGGCTTCTACAGGAAGCCAGAAAGCAACCGCTACAGGACTTTCTACAGGAAGTCCGAAAGGAGAACAACAGCAGGAGAAATTGGCTGAAATCCTAGCTAGGGAGGCAGCAGCTGTGCTGGCCGCCCTAAGTACTCCTCCCAAGCCAAAAGAAAAACGAAAAAGGGAGACTCCTTTGTATTTCAAGGCAAGAAGGAGTCTAAGAATTAAGACTGGCAGACCCCAGCCTCCATCCAAAGAACCTATCACTATTGTGGATACTCCTACCACGCCAAGGGATAAATCCCCCTCCAAAGCCTCCATTACTTATGAGAGAGGTAGCCCAAAAACATCTTCATGGAAGGACAAAGTGGAAAAAATGAGCTCACAAGCCTCTCTACAGGATGTTGAGGCTATTCTACAGGAAACTCTGGCTAGGCTAAATGAAACTAAGCAGATGGAGGAGAAGGCAGTTGAGTCACCACCAGAGGAGGAGGGAGCAGCCAAGTCACCACCAAAGGAGGAGAAACCTGATGTTATCATGGAACCAAGCCCACAACCCAACTTGGGCTCTTATTATAACTTTTTGGAAGCAGGCAGAATTATTCCCCAAAAGTTTACACTGCCACTGTTTTTAGCACTAGAAGAAGAACGGTTACGAACCCACACGTGGATGAGGATAGCTAAATCTAAGGGAGTAGCGGATATTGGGCCTCTAGAGGAAAGGCTCAAGGAAGCACAAAGGGAGCTGGCAAGAGTAAGGCATGTGGAAATCTACCAGCAAGCCAAATTGGGAGAAGAAAATGAGCTGCTCAAACAGCAGCTCCAGCTGTAGGAACAAGGGAAAGAAAAGGGCATGGCAGCCAAGGATCCCTCAGCAGAGCCTCAAGGGGAAGAAGAGATGCAAGCTGATCTTGAGGAATTCAACCAGCATCTACAGGAAAGGGGACTGCAGACAGATATTGAGATACAATCACTAAGGCAACAGGTGCAAGAAAAGGAGGCAGAACTGGCATGCATGGCCAGTTGGGCAATGGAAGCACTTCAATGTAGGATGCCGGCCAAATCTTATGGCCTGTACCTCCGGGACCAGTGGCTGCAGTTCCAAATTAATACATTGGCACATAGGGGTATCCCTCATATCCAGAACCCCCAAAAATTCACAGATTTATGTAACACCAGTTCCTCGGAAGATAAGGCCAAGCTCTCAGAGTTTTACCTCCATAACTTGGCCCTTCCAAACATCACTTCGTGGGACCCCAACACAGCAGTAGGGGACATGCAGCTGATGGCAATGACCTCATGGTTAAACCACGAAGAGAAGAGAGCAGCTGAGGTCAGGAATATCATGGACCGAGAGTTACATGAACCACTGCAGATTAAAGAAGAGCCAGGGGACCCCACAACACTGATATCCCTCACCAGCACCTAGCAACCAATTCCCAGGGATTATTAGATTACATGGATCGTCAGGCCCAGGCCATAGCACACTTCGAGGATATGGAGAGGTTACCTGGGGACAATTGTGTTCATGCTTTCACTCATAGGTGGAACACATTGTCCCACAGCCTCAAGATTCGAGAATATCACACTCCAACTCGGATGAGGGAGGCTTTGGCACGTGTACCTCTCTACAAGAAGTTTATGCAGAACCTCCAAGCCAGTTGGATAGCCCTCAAGCTAAGTCCACCCTTGCTGTTGGGATTATTAGAGGGAGGTTCAGAAGAGGAGGAGCATAAGAAGTGGGAAGAAGTGGAGAGGAAGGCTGGATTTCATGACAATGTTGAGGACACTACTTCAAAAGCCTGGGATGTGAGAGTGGCCATCAAATCAATGAAAGATCAGGAGTTGGACTAGTTGCTCAAGGATGAGCAACCCTTTTAGCAGGGGGTGATGATGAGCCCCAAAATTGGTAGCAATTTGGGCTCATTTGGCCTAATTTTCATTGTTCAACCCTTGTTCAAATCCGTCATTTTCTATAGTTTATGCATTATTTTTAGTATGTTTGTGTCTTTGGTACGAATAGGGGAAGTTACTTTTCCTAGGTGGTTAACACGTGTCTATTTCAGGTTTTTGACATATATTGAAGCAAAGTCAAAAGTAATCATGAGCTATAAGGCAGCCAAGCCTAAAGTGAGGACTTGAAGGAGGGGTGCCTACGGCATCCAATGACCCTTCCTCGGGATTTTCACCTCCAACTCCGAGCTCCAAAGACCACCAAACAAAATCTAGAAGGCAACTAATCAGCATTTAGAAAGGGATTGTTTGACTCACAGTTTGACAGCCGAGTTCCATAGATTGAGGAGGCCAGCTAGGTCCCTCGTTATCTATAAATGTTGAGGCCTCAGCCTTCGTAAAAAGAATTTTGAACCTATTGTGTACTTTGCACCTTAATGCTGCAGCAGCTCTATTTTGTTCCTTTGTATCCATTTTTGGCATAACTGTTATGAATCTTTTTGGATAATGAGAAGCAATTTGGTTTCCTATCAAATCTGAGTTTTTCATAGGAGCCAAAGCTCTCAGGGTTGGGCCCAACCTTAGAGCCTAGGATCTCCTTTCTGTATTATTGCTTTTCCTTTACGTATCATTGTTTTTCTCTTTTATGCATTTGAACACATTGCTGTTAAGTAGATTTTGTTGTGATGCTGGAATAGACCACTGTTTATGAGTGACTTTGGTTCAGATGTTTTGGTAGGATAATAACAACAAGAACCCCAAGGAAAAGAGACAGCTACACTCCTGGTTTCACCTCGGCCTTATTGGATTTGGGGCTGAAATCGAGGAAACAATGCTGCCTCACAAAAACACTAGTTTGCTCTTTATGCAATCTTTTAGTGTGCTTATTTTAGTTGCAGAGATTAGTCATGGGTTTGGACATCTGAAATGTTTCCTTAAATAGATGGTGTACAAGGTTTTCTTCCCAAATAAAGTTGTTTCTCATTTATGTTGATTGATGGATAGAATAGATTAGTTTAGGATTTGATCATTTGCAGGTTTTTGTAGAATTGATCAAGGCCCACCGTGCAGGGCATCTTCTTCCTTCACCCATCCTCCCAAAGCATCATCTAAGCCTCCTGTTTTGTCTCGTAGCTAAGTTTCCCTTTTCCCATCTATCCTTTGTGTCTACGAAACCTTACCTTCTTGCTCATCATTGCCTTAGCCATCTTCGAGCCAAGTCATCCTTCTACACCTCTCCACCTAACCACCCACCAGTCCTTAGGCCATGTCCAGACCCCTATCCTACCTCTAGATCCATCCATGCACCCTCCTTCACTCATCCACCTCCTAAAAATCGATTTCCAAACATCTTGTAGAAATTCTGAAGTTTCCTGTAGAAATCCTGAAGTTTCCTATAGAACCCCTGTAGACTTCCTGTAGAAGCTCACAAGTGAGGTTTCCTGATATCCAAACCTTGTGAGACTCTGGGGAAGAGTGTTAGGGACTCCTTAGACCCCCTCTGAGCCTCTCCAACTATTTCCAAGCATTCCTCTTCCTAGATCCACTCCTGCACAGTGAAGCACAATTCAAGCATATGCATGTGAAAATCGACACTTAATCAAGAAAATACAAAAAGATCATTTCTAGGACAAAAGTAGTCTAAGACATGTGCATTTTCCCTTTTTGAAGTCAATGGCATCTCATTCAGCAGTTTGTATTCTCATTTTTGCATCAATAGAACTAGCTGGTAGAATTAGGGTTTGCTAGGGTTTGCATTCCTCTTTGGCTTTCAGTTTCTTTCTGCAAGTAGATTAGCTCCCCTTTGAGTTAGCTGTCATCCATCATTTAAAAGCTTCTTCTAAGACCTTATAGAGGTTGGCTAAAGCCCTAGTGGACTTGTGCCAGCTGACCAAGTGACAGCTGCGACAAGAGCTAGTACTTATGCATACAACACCGTCGCTTCCAAGTTTGTTACGAACAACCGGGTTGATAAAAGTAAAGAAGTGAGTCCCGGGAGTTGCATCATTATCGCTGCAATACTGGAGCCCACCAAATGTCATTATGAACAAAACACCTACTAGCATAAAATTGATGAAGAGAGCCCATTTTGGTCTGACCTAGTGCGTCCTCTGTCAACAAGCTGAGGAATCAAATGAGCATCTATTCCTATTTTGCACAAACGTCTGACATATCTTGGATCAAGCTCTCTCCTCCCTGGAAATAACACAACAATGGGATGGGCATAATATCACGGAGGCTTGGAACAATTGGGGGCGACTTCCGATAGTACAAAGAACCGTAATCTCCCTCTGATTATATTTTGGAATATTTGGTTAAGCCAGAACTACATCATCTTCAATGACTTACATATTTAGTGGCGTTTAATTATTGGTCAGATCACCAATAACTATAATGAGCTACTTGATGATGATAACCCCCCACCTCTCCGATCTATAACACCTAAAGTCATCAATCATAATCAACCTTGGGCCTATTTTGATGGTTCTGCACAATAGCAGGGCTGTGATGGCAGGGATGGGGGCATATTATTTCATTTATTAGACTACCATTCTTTCCATATTCGCATGGGGTTGGGTGCTGGCACAAACAACTTCACAGAACTCATCTCACTGTGACACTTATTATCTTTTTCCATGACACAAGATTGTAGACAACTTTAGATCTTCAGGGACTCCAAAATCATCATAAATTGGTTCAATTTCACATCTACATGTCATGTACATTCTCTTAGGAACATTTTATATGATGCCTTGCAATTAAAAACATATTTCGAATATATTTCTTGTCTCTACATTTATAGGGAGCACAACCAGATTGCAAATCAACTTCCAAGGAGGCCACGAACCAACCTAGAGGTCAATGGTTGATATAAGAATAGAGGGAGGTGGAGTTATTTCAATATTATCACAGGCCCTACATCGATCAACTACAGTAGAGGGCCGATAGGCCCTAATTTTAAAGTTATTTTTTGAATAGTACATATCAGCTATCCATGCTATATAATATTTTGTATAAGAATTTACAGAATTAGACTGTATACCCTTAGGGGGTAATTATGTAGATACCTATATAGTTTGAAGGCTATGGCCACTACATATAGCATATGCCACTAGCATTTACAACATGTAATTTTCCATATTAATAGAAAATTACGATTTTTCCCATGAAAAAATAAATTTATTTGAATCTCTAGCTCAAATATTTTAGAAAAGTATAAGACTTAAACATACGATTCACAACTTACACATATCCTCATACTCATACTTGGCTCTAGAATGAGCATCTTGGCTCAATGAGACTCATTTTTTAAAAGAACAAGATTTAAACATATGATTCACAACTTACACATCTCATACTCATACTCAACTCTAGAATGAGCCTCTCGGCTCAAAAATAAGATAATAATATGCTATTTTTCAATTTATTTTTCCTATAAATATTTTTCAATGAATAAAAATGAATTATTTTTCAATGAATAAAAATGAATTATAGTAATTTTAATTAATAATTTTTTAATTAATAAAATTAATAAATTGTTTATATAATAAATTTATATTCATTTTAAAATTTTAAATTATATATTAAGTATTTAATATGTAGTTATTATTTTAAAGTATTTTTTACAACATAAAAATTTGAGTTTTGAATTTCATAATTTATATAATACTTTATAACAGAACTACCAATTATAAACTTATTATTTTAAAATATATATTATATATTATTTTTTTTATATTCAATAATTAATCATTTATATTTATTTAAATTGAAATTCAGTTATGTAGTGATTAAAAATATATGTTTTTCATTAAAAAAAAATAGCCTTTTGAATTTTTAAAAAATAAAAATATATGCACATCTTGATAAATTTAAACATTTAAATCATTAGATAAAATAAATTTATTTTATAAATAAAAATATATAACAAACCTCAATTGAATATCTCCCTTCATAGTAGCTTTAAAATTAATTTATTATTATTATTTATTTTAAAATATAATTATTTTATTTATTTTAAATTTTAAGAATATTATAACATACTAAACCGTAAAAACAACTCATTAAAATGAAGGTTACTAGTAATATAACCATTTTAGTAAAGATATTACCAACACTATAGAGGAGAAAAATAGAAGCACACAAAAATGAATGACTTATGAATGTATTTTATTTTTATTTTCACGTGATAATCTATACCATTTCACCCCACATTGAAGAAGACCACGTTGGTTGGTCTTTCTAAATTTGTGTCTTTTCTAACTCTAAAGAAATAAAATAATCTTATATTGTTTTTAAAATTTTAACGAGCTTATCTTAATTCATCCTTAAATTTTTAAACGAATTAAATATCGTGAGTGAAATTATATTATGTTATTTTTTTAAAATCCTATAAATAAAGTCATCTATCATGCAGAATGGATTAAAAAGTCATCTATCATGCAAAATTGATTAAAGTATCTTTCGCTTACAAAATAAATTTCTTTATGGGAGAGTAAAGTTGATTTCTAAAATGACCCTTATATGTAGTTTTTAACTACTAAATATAGATCCTTAAATCTAGGGATGCCTTTGCATGTTCCCTTGGGAAAAGTAGTCCATGCATGCAAATCAGTTTTGCTCAGACCCGGAGGGAACTGGTCAACTTGAAGGCACATACATCGGTTTGCGAGCTTGGAATGAAAATTTTGACAGTTCTTGGGCTGCGCTGGGTTAGATGTCCTAGGGAGATTGCACAATTTTTGGGGTCAGCAGGTGACTGCCTTCCAGAATTGCGTAATTTCTGGGATGAGCAGCAGTGTTGGGTCAGATTACACAGTTTTTTGGAGGAAGATTGCTGAATTCTCTACGCAATTTTGGAGCCCAACAGGCTGTCACGTTGATTTGCGTAATTTCTGGAGGGAAGGTTGGTTCCCCTCTAGAATTGCGCAATTTTTTGAGGGAAGCCTGACAGCTTGATTTGCATAATTCTTGAGCTCAGCAGGTTGGCCAACTGATTTGCGCAATTTATGGAGGGAAGGTTGGTTCCCCTCCAGAATTGTGCATTTTTTTTGGGGAGTTGATTGTTCAGCACATGGTCTAAGTCTGAAAAGACAACCTATGAGGGGAGTGAATAAAAATGACATGCACAAGCTGACAAGACACTGAGAAACAACTAAAGCCTATATGCTTGACGGTGCAAGACATGTTGCTGAGGATGGTTGGTAGGGAGGCTCCAAAACGAAGTTAAGGCAAAATTTCGAAGGGTGTTTTTCGCCACTACAACAGGGTATTATCTCGATAGCACAAATTGGGTATCTAGAGAATTCCCCTATTTTTATGCAGGCTTGGAAATCAGCTGACATACTTGATATCCCAGATCAGTGGACTCAAGAATGGAGGGGTTACATTAATGCATTGACTAAATCACATGTCCTCATAACCATTGATGAAGATGAGCTCATATGGGCACCTGCAGCTCATAGTGTATACTCCCCTAAGGAAGGAAACTCCATCATTCATGTTGCACACAAACCACCTATTCTGGAAGGGTGGTGGAGATCCCTTTGGAAGCTTAAGGCACTCCCACGAACCCATCTCTTTATGTGGAATGTCAGTATGAAGAAAACACCTATTGGCATAAACTTGATGAAGAGAGCTCATTTTGGTCTGACCCAGTGCGTTCTCTATCAATAGGCTGAGGAATCAAATGAGCGTCTATTCCTGTTTTGCACAACCATCTAACAGATCTGGGATCAAGCTCTCTCCTCCTTGGAAATAACAGAGCAATGGGATGGGTGTAATATCATAGAGGCTTGGAACAATTGTGGGGTGACTTCCACTAATACAAAGAACCACAATCTCCCTCTAGTTATATGTTGGAATATTTGGTTAAGCTGGAATCACATCATCTTTAATGACTTACATATTCTATGGCCTTGAGTTATTGCTCGGATCATAAATAACTATAATGAGCAACTTGATGATGACAACCCCACACCTTTCCACACTATAACCCTTGAAGTCATCAACCATAATCAACCTTGGGCCTATTTTAATGGTCCTCCACAATACCAGGGATGTGGGGGGGGCATATTATTTCATTTATTAGACTACTGTTCTTTCCGTATTTGCATGGGGCTGGGTGCTGGCACAAACAACTTCGCAAAACTCATCTCACTCAGACACTTATTATATTTTTCCTTGGCACAAGACTGTAGACAACTTTAGATCTTCGGGGACTCCAAAATCATCATAAATTGGTTCAATTTCACATCTGCATGTCATATACATTCTCTGAGGAACATTTTAGATGATGCCTTGCAATTAAAAACACATTTTGAATATATTTCTTGACTCGAAATTTATAGGGAGTGCAACTAAATTGCAAATCAACTTTCCAAGGAGGCCACCAACCAACCTAGAGGTTAATGGTTGATACAAGAATAGAGGGAGGTAGAGTTATTTCAGCATTATCACAGGCCCTACATCGATAAGCTACAACAGAGGGTCGATAGGCCCTAATTTTAAAGTCATTTTTTGAATAGTACATGTGAGCTATCCATGCTATATAATATTTTGTATTTTTGTATAAGCATTTATGCCACTAGACTCTATACCATTAGGGGGTAATTATGTACATACCTATATACTTTGAAGGCTATGGCCAGTACATATAGCATATTCCACTGACATTTACAACATGTAATTTTCCATATTAATAGAAAATTACGATTTTTCTATTTTAATGGCCACTACATATAGCTTAAGGTGTTCCCACGAACCCGTCTCTCTATGTGGAATGTCATTATGAACACAACATTTGCTGGCATAAACTTGATGAAGAGAGCTCATTTTGGTCCGACCAGGTGCGTCCTCTGTCGATAGGCTGAGGAATCGAATGAGCATCTATTCCTGTTTTTCACAATCGTCTAACACATCTGGGATCAAGCTCTCTCGTCCTTGGAAATAACACAACAATGGGATGGGCGTAATATCATGGAGGCTTGGAACAATGGGGGGCGACTTCCACTAATACAAAGAACCGTAATCTCCCTCTGGTTATATGTTGGAATATTTGGTTAAGCCAGAACCACATCATCTTCCATGACTTACATATTCTGTGGCCTTTAGTTATTGCTTGGATCATCAATAACTATAATGAGCTGCTTGATGATGACAACCCACCACCTTTCCGCATTATAACACCTGAAGTCATCAACCATAATCAACCTTGGGCCTATTTTTATGGTTCTCCACAATACTAGTGATGTGTGGGGGGGGGTGTATTATTTCATCTATCAAACTACCATTCTTTCTGTATTCGCATGGGGTTGGGTCCCGGCACAAACAACTTCGTAGAACTCATCTTGCTCTAACACTTATTATATTTTTCCTTGGCTGAAGACTGTAGATAACTTTACATCTCCGGGGACTCCAAAATCATCATAAATTAGTTCAATTGCACATCTGCATGTCATGTACATTCTCTCAGGAACATTTTAGATGATGCCTTGCAATTAAAAACACATTTTGAACATATTTCTTATCTCCACATTTATAGGGAACACAACGAGATTGCAAATCAACTTTCCAAGGAGGCCACCAACCAACCTAGAGGTCAATGGTTGATACAAGAACAAAGGGAGGCAAGGTTCTTTCAGTATTATCATAGGCCCTACATTGATCAGCTACAACATATGGCCGATAGTCCCTAGTTTTACAATTATTTTTTGAATAGTACATATTAGTTATCCATTCTATATAATATTTTGTATTTTTGTATAAACATTTACAGAACTAGATTTTATACCCTTACAGGGTAATTATGTACAGACCTATATAATTTGAAGGCTATGGCCACTACATACATCATATGCCACTAGCATTTACAACATGTAGTTTTCCATATTAATAGAAAATTAGGATTTTTTCGCAGGGAAAAAGAGTTCATTTGAATCTCTAGTTGAAATGTTTTTGAAAAGTATAAGATTTAAACATATGATTCACAACTTACACATCTCTTCATACTCATACTTGGTTCTAGAATGAGCCTCTCATCTCAATGAGACTCATTTTTAACAAGTATAAGATTTAAACAAATGATTCACAACTTACACATCTCCTTATACTCAAGAATGAGCATCTTGGCTCAATAACAAGATAATAATATGCTATTTTTTATTTATTTTTCCTACAAATATTTTTCAATGAGCAAAAATGAATTAAAGTAATTTTAATTAATATTTTTTTAATTAATAAAATTAATAAATTGTTTATATAATAAATTTATATTCATTTAAATTTAAATTTTATATTAATTATTTAATATGTAATTATTATTTTAAAATATTTTTGACCTACAAAAATTTGAATTTTGAGTTTCATATTTTATATAATACTTTATAGCACAATTTAATTAAACTACGCTTACATAAAAATAGCCCTTACAATGTTTTAGAGAATGATATTTCTAGCCTAAGGAATGAAGGCAATATCCTTTTAATGGGTGACTTTAATGCTCGAACTTCAAGCAACCAAGCTATTCTTCTAAGCAATCATTCCAACCCTAATCCTCTTTGGTTAGAAGAAGACCTTCCTTTGGCTAGTCGGTACAAAAGGAGCTCTGAAGACCTCGGGGAGAATTTTTTTGGGTCGGAGATAGTCAAGCTCTGTAGTGCTCAGGATCTCATAATTTGCAACAATCTAAAGAAGTGGCCCAATTCTAGCAGATGACCTGCATCCATGGGCTTGGTAGCAGCATGGTAGACTATGTTATCTCTGATCTCCCTCTATACAATGAAATAAAAAAATTTGACATCTTAAATGATCATGAGCCTGACTCTAATCATAGGCCTTTACTTATAACTCTCAATTTTTTCATGCATAGAGATCCCATAGAAGATAATCCTTATGGCCAAAAGAATTTAATCTTTGATAGAAGTAAAAAGGATCTCTTTCTAAATGAATTAAAAACTAATTTTCTTCATTTATCTAGTATAGACAACATAAAATATCTGTATCATAATTTTATTACAACCCTCTGATTTTCTATTAACAAGTTCTCAATTGAAGTTTCAAGTAATAAAAGAAATAGCAAAACCAACCCATTGTATGAAAAAGATTGTAAAAGTGCAAGGAGAGCAATTAAGGAAGTTGTTGATGAATTTCTTAAAATTGGCAAGATAAAAATATACAAAGCCCTAACTAAAAGGAAAAAAGACAATATATTCGTAAAAGACAAGAGAATCTCTTACACCTCTCTAAGGTAGCTCCTAAGAAATTATGGAGGCAGATTCTAACTAGGAAAACTAAAGATAATAATAAAATTGCTTTACATGACTGTAATTCATATCTTAAAAAGCTTTATGAATCTCCAAATGTCATGGATAACTTTGAAACCCCGGTCACAACGAAAGAAGTTTTCTCATTAGAAAACATTGATTTTGGGGTTAATCACTTGGCTAATGGGAAAGCTAAGGACATTGAAGGTTACCAGGTGGAAATCTTAAAAATTGGAGGTCCTGTCCTCATCCCCCACATTCACAAGCTTTTTAATCAAGCGGTCAAACAAGGGTTCCCTAAATCATGGACTCAAAGCCTCATTATCCCTATTTTTAAAAGTGGGGATACAAATAACCCCTATAATTATCGGACAATTATGATCATCCCTCTCCTAGCCAAGTTATATGGTATTATTTTGAAAAGGAAGTTGAGCATATGGCTTGAAAGTGAAGGTAAGTGGGCTAAAGGCCAAGCGGGTTTAGAAAGCAGCGCTCAACAAAAAACCACCTCGTTACACTTAGGATCATTGTGGAGTAATGCCGCAATGATGAATCAAATATCTTTTGTTGCTTTGTGGACTTTAGAAAGGCTTTTGATATGGTTCCTAGAAACAATATTTGGAACAGATTAGAAGAGCTAAAGGTTCCTTTTGAGTTGAGAGCTGTCGCTATAAGGTTATAGGAGAATGTAATTGCCAAGTTAAAGAGCAATGAGGGGTGGTCGAAAGATATTAAGTGTAATATCAGAGTTAAACAAGGTTTGCCCCTCTCCCATACCCTATTTGGCATTTACATCTACAAGCTAGAAGGTTCTTTAGAGGAAGCAGGAGGTGCTAGCACGAACTGAGCTAGGATAGTCATCATCCTTCTTCTCTACGTTGACGATATTGTTCTTCTTGAAAGGCGCCCATCTGATCTTTATAAGCAACTTATACTTCTTAAGGATTTTTGCTCTACCATGGTATGGTTGTTAACACTGACAAAAAAAGAGTTATGATTATCAAATCCAAGAAGGACACTTACGCTAATTTTATGTATGACAATAGTAACTTGGAGGAAATGTCTTCCTACAAGTACCTAGGAATTGATATTCATGACAAGCTCAATTGGAACTATAGCATTGAGAAAAGGATTAATGGGGAATGGAAAGCTTATTTTGGTTTTATAACGTATAACCTCAAAATTAAAAGCAACACACCCTATCCTATTCTCCTTATAGAAGTGGTTCTTTCCCCTACTGAGAGCCTAGCTATGACTAGGCTTCTAATGTACAAGCACAAACTTAGTAGCATAGGAGACCATAGACTTCCTAAGCTAGCTTTAAATTCCATCCAAAACCAGCTAAGGCTCAAACGATGTTAGTATAAAGACACCAGGGCCTGGTTAAACCATTGGGAGATCGATGAGAATGTTGCATTGCAAAACATTAATAACATTAAAAGTATTGTTACTTCTAAGTTTAAAGAAAAAATGTGGTGTGAGAAAGATTTAGCAGCTAACATAAAATTAAGATATTATAAGGAGGTCATTAACCCCATCCTAGAAGATCAAAAGTATCTCTATGTTTTAACTGGCTCAAAGAAGAAAATTAATATAGCCAAGATTAGAACGAACTCTCATGAGCTCCATAGTGAAAGGAGTTGTTGGGCAATTCCTAAAACACCATGGATGGAAAGGATTTGTCATCTCTATGAGAATATGAAAATCGAGGATGAAAATCACTTCCTCTTAGAGTGCCGTTGTATAAGCACATTAGATCTCAGTTTCATAATCTTTGTTGCAATACTGACCTTCATAGCCTTTTACGATGCCAAGATTATAGTGAACTCGGGAGGCTTCTCTCCAAGATTTTTGAGCATAGGAATAAAATCTTAATCAAATTAAGTAATTTGTTTCTTTTGGTCCGATAGTCCAAATTTTGGTCTCAGTGAACATTAACCACCATCATCATCATCAATAAAAGAATAATATGCTAGAAATCCAAAAGGAGCTAGAGTAGGGATATGGGAGTTGGACAATAAATTAAGGGAATAGAGAATGTTGGAGCCAATGCCCTATGCTGTATTTATATATTTGAGAAATATGAGTAGTAAGGGAGTAAGAGATCTGTGGTTTGTATCTTTCGAATCAGTTACCGGAGAACCCACAGTATGAACATTTTTATGCCAACGTTTCAAATCCCAACTGGGATCCATCATCAGGACCTATGATGGATCCCACTTGGGATTTGAAACGTTGGCATAAAAATGTTCATACTGTGGGTTCTCTGGTAACTGATTCGAAAGATACAAACCACAAATCTCTTAAATCCAGAATCTTGTCCCTACACGGAGGGGATGTTTGGAGTGAAATCCTTTTACTCGAAAGATTTAGAGTGAGGATAGCAAGAAGAGCTGCCGATCTTCATTTTCTTAAAAACTGTAGGGACAATAATCTCATTCCTCCATTTGCACAGGTCAAGCATAGATTGCATTATCCCTATTATTATTATTTATCCTTCTAAGCAGCTCTTCTTTATCATCATTCATAAGCCCTGATGATGGATCCCAGTTGGGATTTGAAACGTTGGCATAAAAATGTTCATACTGTGGATTCTCCGGTAACTGATTCGAAAGTAAGAAAATAGTTTAAAAGGAAAAAGTAATTGGGGCTAAGATGGTTGTGATGCTAGGACCACCACCATCTTCCATATGGTTTTTTTTTTTTTTTCTTGCAAACGTTGTTGCTGTAGCATATAAACATCTGCTATATATATGCCCCCAGAATGCGGTGTTGTGGAGTATTGCATTTGATACGCGTACGCGCTCACTTGAGAGAGGATCATCCACTGGGTGCTAAGAGGATAGGAATATAGAATAAACATGGTAGAGAAGACGAATGCTACTGGTATAAAACCAATTTCTAAATGTCAATGGATTAATATTAAAAGTTTTTTATCTTTCTTTCTATGTGCGTTAGTTAGAATGGAACAAGCTGAAGCTTTTTATTATTATTTTGAACTTCGTGAATGTTCTCTTAACCTAAGAATAAGAAAATGGATATTTTATCATTGTAAAAACAATTTTAAAATCTTAACTTCTTCGTGAATGTTATCTTAACCCAAGAATAAGAAAAACAATTTTAAAATCTTACAAATACCAATACAGTTATATAGTTTTTATGTTTTTACATCATAATATTTTTATGAATACATTATTAATTCATTAAGAAATAATGCAATAAGTGTGTGAAGTGACGCTGTGTATTTCTAACTTCTTCTTATATGTATTAGTATTTAAATTTTAAAAAATGTTAGCATTAAGTGTTTCACATCAATTAAGGTTATTGTTAGTAAGTAAATTGAATTTTATTTAATACAAATAAGTATTATATATAAGTATTAATTATATAGTTCATTTATTGTTTGTAAGTATATCATATATTTTGTCTAAGAAAATGTTAGTATTAAGTGTTGGGCATCAATTAAGGTTATTATTAATAAGTAAATTGAATTTGACTTAATACAAATAAGTATTGAGGAGTTGAAACAACTTCCTCACAAATAGGATCCACATAAAATAAACCCTATAACTTGAAAGAGACATCACAATCACAACAAACATTTAAAAATAAATTTTAAAATTTTCATAAATATATAATTAAATATTTTATTAATTAGTTGGTTTTTTTTTAGTCTTATTTACTTTTTAGAGTGTTTTTACCATATTTCATGATATGCCAAATTTCATAATATGTTAATTTCACTTTTATGTAAACCCTTTTAGTAATTAATTAGTTGGCTCTTTTTAGTAGTCTTATTTATTTTTTAGAGTGTTTTTACCATATTTCATGATATGTCAAATTTCATAATATGTTATTTCACTTTTATGTAAACCCTTCACTAAAATATGAATATGTTTCTAGCATATTTTCCTAGTATAGAGAATAGTAAACATGGACTCTCCTTTCCAATTTTCCCTCTCTAATTTTGATTTTACATAGATCTAAATAGATTAATAAAGGGTAAGAATGTGGACTCTATTCTTGGTCCAACTTGCATCTTTCTAATTTTAAGTTCAAAAATATAGTGATAGTTTTATTGGCTAATTAAAAAAATTATTCACAATTAAAACTAATTTTCAAAATTTTGACAGTTTATTTGTTTTAATTCTATGATGTAATTTTTAAATATTTATTGTTAAATTTATTGAAATATTAAATTTTTATTTCACAATTGAACTTAAGAGGGATCAAATCTCTTGAAGTGAATTTTTTTGTTAGAGTGAAAAGATATTTGATCCCTCTGATTGCTTGGTAAATTAGGACTTAAAATGGATCTAGTCTAGTTTTATATAAATTCCACATATCTATATATAAAAGTATTCTCATTTTCCATTTTATTGATGATGATGATGGTGGTGGTTAACGTCCATTGAGACCAAACTTTGGTGTATGGGACCTAAAGAAAGAATTATTTAGTTTGATTTAAGATTTTATTCCTATGCTCAAAAGGCTTGGAGAGAAGCCTCTCGGCTCACTATAATTTTGACATCCTAAGAGTGATTTTGACATCCTAACAGGTTAGGAATGTGAGTATTGCAACAAAGATTATGAAACTGAGTTCTAATAATATCAATGGTAAAGTAGGGGTGAATATCTATGGTTAAGTATCTTGTTATATTGTAAGTATTTTATAAATTTCACATATCTATATATAAAAAAAATTCTCATTTTCCATTTTATTAAAAACTCGATTTGATCTCAACTGAATATTCACAAAATATTTTTATTGGTAGTAAGGGTAGAGGGTTTAGATATATTTCAAAAGTATAACTTTTTTTATTTTAGAATTAATTAAAAAAATGTTATAAAATAAAATTAAAATAAAATATTTATACAATATTTTGATTGTGAAATGAGTTTTCGTTTTTGGGCATGTGGTATTGATAAGCTATGGTATTGACCCATGGAATTGTAACAAAGCCTATTTACAAGTTAATAATATCCATCACAAAGTGAGAGCGATGAATATCTTTGGTTAAATATCTTGTTATGTTGTAAGTTTATTGTAAGTATTAAGTTGTTGTGTTTATTAATTCACTTTAAATATGTTTACAAAATCATTATTAGTCACTATCAAGGCAAGGCTCTAGCAATAGATTTTCCGATTGACCATTATTACTTTAGCATTGACCAATACAACTTATAATATTTAATTTTGAAAAATAAAATTATATACATATACATATACATATACATATACATATAAGCTTTGTAGAACTATATCTTCACCATATCTAATTATTTTTTTTAACTTTATTGTTAAATTTATTAAAACTTAAAGTGGACTCCTCCCTATTCTTGCTTCACTGCCCTACAGTATCATAGTCATTGCTATTCCATGCTCTCATTGAAAGGACGTGTTAACACCTGTTATTCAATTTAGGTATAAAATAGTAAAATGATAATATATTACTTTTATGTAATTTTTTTATAAATAGAAAGATATATTTATGGAACAAATTAAATTAATTTTTTAAGTTAATAAAATTACGGATTTTGTAAAAACTTAATTTATTTTAAATTTATATTAAAATATATTATTTAATAATATTAAATATATTTATTTTTTATTTTAAATAATTTTTAAAATATAATATAATATATATATATATATATATAAAATATGTGTTATGTTTTTCTTTAAAAAAAGAGATTTAAATTATAAAATAAAAAATAACAAAACTCAATGTAGCAATTAATATTTCAGTTAACTATAATTTTAAAATTAAACTTATAATATATAATATATATATAATATTATTATATATATATAATCCTATTAAACTCACTCTAAAACAACTAATTAAACTGAATACAGCTAGTAATATAATTAATTCACTATATAATCTATGCCATTTCATTGAAAACAATGATGAAGACAACTCCTTGTTAGTTATTAAATAACTCACTTATCTTTAGTTATCTTTAAATTTTCCTATAAAGTAAAGTCATGCAATCATAGAACGAAACGAATTAAAATATGATGGTATTTTTAAAATTTCCTATGAATACAGTCATCTATCCACATTTTCCTATAAATTTGTTGATGGAGAGTTGAGTGGTAAATTTGTTGAGGAAGAGGAAGTAGCATATTGCAGATGGCTGCAAGTCTTCCGGAAAAGGTCGGAAAAGTAATGAGGTTAATGCAATGTCCACCGGATGTGTTGGAGCGGGTGATTTCTTTTCTTCCTGTGCCCGATATCTTCAGACTCAGAACGGTCTGCAAAGAATGGAATGAAATCATCACAACCCGGGCCTTCAAAGAAAGGGGGCAGCTCAAGTTTAATAAGTTGCAGTTATTAGCGGTCTGTAATTCGGACTCTGCAGGCAGCGATAAGCCTGAATTCAAAGCTTACGATGTGGACGCCCAGAAATGGCGTTCGTTCGATCTGTCTTTCCTGCCCGGTGACGGATCATTCCGGGTTCTCGATTTCGCAGGCTGCCTCGCCTGCGTGATGCATAAGAGCCACATGCAAAGGCTTCTGTATGTCTGCAATCCACTCACTAAAAGTTTGGCTCGGCTGCCATCACCTCTATATCTGCAATCCGCTTATTCTTCTCAAAATGTAATAGTGAGAATGTACTACTGCAGGAAGACGGGGCACTACAAAGTTTTCGTGGTTTCAGGGCTCTGTGTGAATCCCGACCTGGTTGTACCATGGGTGTTTGACCGCCTGGTTGTTGAAGAGTTCGATTCTTGTTCGTGGACATGGGCATTCCACTCGCAGATTTGCGAGCCGTTCATGTGGTGGGAGATGATGGGAGCAGGTGTTCTTCCCTGCAACAACGAGAACGAGAAAGGTGCGTCTTTATTCATTTTGCTGTACAAATCCTTCGGCCACAATCCCCACAGAGGGCAACTATTTGCGCTGCTTTTCGATGAAGAGAAAGGGGATTTAGGGTTTGTGAAGATTGAGGCCGCGTTGCCAAATAATTTATTGATTCCAAGGCTGGTGTTCTGTGAGCGAAGTTCTTGCCCTCTGCTTGTGTCTGCGGTCGAAGATCTCAATGGAGGTGGAGGAGTTGGGATATGGGAGTTGGACAATAAATTAAGCAAGTGGAGACTGCTGGCAGTGATGCCGGGTGATTTTTTTAAATATTTGGGAAGCCTCAAGGAACAAGTTAGGAAGCGATTAATTGGGGGAATGACGGTTCTGGGGCTGGAACCCCTGCCACTATATTCCTCACGCCTTTTCCCCGAACTCGTAGTTGGTGTAGCATATAAGCATCTCATATATATTCACCCCCCGGACGTGGTGGCGTGGACAATTGTATTTGATACGCGTACGCACTACTGGCATTCGCTGCCTCCACAAATCACTAGAACCAGGATTTCCCCAGTGATCACTGTATCAAGTTGCGTAAGGGAGTGTGCGTTTGAGCCGTCTCTGGAGAATGTGGCCTCTGAACCAAACTAGGCCTTCCAGGGTTCCACAATTAGGTGCTTATTTTCATAAAACTCTTTTATCTTTTATAAACTGATGTTTAAGTTGACAAACTATGATTTTCTTGCTGTTCAAACTTTACAGTATATAAGTATCTCTTAAATTCAGTGAATACTGTAATGTTCTCTTTGCCTTTGTATTTGTTATCGTTTAGCATTACAAAGGGTCAGAGATGAAAGAATGAGAAAAGGAGATTTTGTCTCCATAAAAATAATTCTGAAATCTTACACAATAGCAATGGTTTTTATATAATAATATTTATATTAATAAATTTTTAATTGATTATATAATGATGGTGGCTTAATATAGTTTGGATGATATTTACATAATAATATTTATATCAATAAAGTATTAATTGATTAAATAAGATAAGATAAGATAATTATATTTATGTCTAATTAATGACTATAAAGTAGGTTAAAAGTACTGTTGAGTACACTGATGTATATACAAAACAGGAGAACCAAATAGTCTTTTATAAAAGATACAGTGATACAACACGTGCAAGGTATGCCTAGACATTGTCTTATATATATTGGTATTTGTAACATGCTCAAACATCTTTCAAAGTAAAATTAAAAATTACTTGTTTTTATATGAATATTTTACCATGTCTATGCATTCCTTATTCCTTATTAATGATTAGTATTATAAACATCCTTCTCTACTATTTGGTGACATATAACTTTTTTTATATGAATATTTTACAAGGTCTACTTACCTATTTTTAGGTATTCATTATTAATGGTGAGTATTATAAACATCTTTATCTACTATTTGGTGACATAATCGTTTAACATTTGAGATTAGGGAATATCATGACTGGTTAATGTTTATGTTTAGAATTTATATTATATATTTATATAATATTTATACGAAGGTTTGTTTTATTTGGGTTTTAAATTAAAGTTAAATAATTACAAGAATTTAAATTGGAATTGGATTATTGATAAATATAAGAAGAGGCTCAATTCATGGACATTGGTGGTTGACATATTTTCAATCAAGTTGTTCTTCAACACATAACTATTTATTAGGTATATTTATTTATGCTATACAATCTAAGATCAAAGCTATAATAATAAGTTTATTCTGGTCTGGATTGGGCGGGGACTCAAAATTCCAGCTATGCAAATGGGAGATTAACCATTCCAAAGGACTATGGAGGATGGGGTTTCTTGGATTTAAATATTTTGGGTAAGTCATTATTGATTAAATCTACTTGGAGAGCTTTGACTAGACAAGGGATCTAGTAGGACATCATCAAATACAAATATATGAAGGGTAAGGACATATGTACATGGTATAGAGATACCAATCAATTACAAAGAAAAAGGTCTATTACATGGAAAAGCTTTATGAAGCTCATGCTATGGTTCTAGATGCGGGTGAAATGGGTGTTTGGTAATAGACACAAGATCTTGATAAGGACTGATGGTATCATGGGCATCTATCATTTTTCTCCTTCGCCATTCTTCTTCCGCCATTAGTATCTGTCGATCTAAACGATCCGACGGTTCTTGTGCACATTTACTTCCTTCCTTTGTACCTTTACTTTCTTCGCCTTTACGTGGTTTCTCAAAGTTCTCTGTGGTTTCAGGTGCCTCCAGGGTTTCTAGTCTTTGATTGTTCTGCAACACAACTCCCTCTTGATTTAACTCTGTGTACTCTTAAACACTATCACTCATGAACTTCACATTAATCCTTCAATTGGATTCAACGATCCAGCATGATCCTTCATCCCCACTTCTTCTTTGTGTTCTGCCTGAACTCCACCTGCATACATATACTATGTAGAACCTCTAATTCACATACAATTTATCATTCATGTTGACACCTAATCCTTAGTGATTGAGGAACTGAATGTGAACAGTCATCGAGAAGATGAACTGAACAATCACATTCATGTATATAATAGATAACTGGCTAAATGAATGAACGCATTAGTTTTCTGGAGTTACTCCTGGCTTGACATGGTATCAGAGCACAGGTCCCAGGTTATTTTTTTAACCCTGCTTTGTAACTCTTGTCCACTGCCTGCCTTCCTCTGTCCCACACCTGAAGCTGCATACCAAAGACCTGAGTGAAACGCACGCTGCCTGAAGACTCTTTTTCTGAGAAATGCGAAGAACGATCTCAACCCAGAGAATCTGCGCTCAAAAACGCCTACCTGCCTGAAGTTGCATACCTAACTTCTGAAAGGGTGTAACGCGTACCTGAAGCCTGGTATCAGAGCAACCGACCGAATCGAGTTGGAAACGAGATTGGTAAAGACTATGTTGTGAGACATGAGGGCACAGTCATGACTGCCAAAAGAAATTTGCGGCATGTCCAGCAGAAGCGTTGTACGCTCCATTCAATTTGGCTTGGTGAGATCCTTTCAGCTCTTTTTTTGTAAATAACTAGATATGTAAATTTGCACGGAGACTGTCGCGCTATTGGTTTGATTCGTGTCTGGTATGACCATTGGGAGGAAAGTGTTTGTTTGGTGTCCTAAGTCACCATTTCTTTGTGAGTTTGGGGACGAATTATGCAGTGGATTGAATAATCCAAATGTTTGTGTTTTAAAATAAACTCGGTGGTATCACTTGTTGGCAGTATCAGTTGTTGTCGGTGGTATCAGTTGTGATCTTCCCCATGAATACGCAGTTTTGAATACGCAGTGCCATCAATATTTTGAATACGTAGTTTTGAATACGCAGTGCCATCCATATGTTGAATACACAATTTTGAATACGTAGTGCCATCCATATGTTGAATACGCGTTTTTGAATACGCAGTGCCATCCATATGTCCTATTGTTGAATACGCAGTTTTCGAAATTGTTGATTGTAATGCCTTAGAAACGCACATGATGTTCATTGCAATATATATGAAACGTTGTCTGAGAATGTCTCTAACTGATGTTTGAAGAAATGCACATGGTGATGTAAGCTGATATTTTAAAGGATGATTGATATATGCATAGCGCAGTTTTGATATGTCACTGTTTTAAATGTTGTTTGATTGAAGTCCATCATACTTTTAGATGCCGAGGATAGCAGCAGAAAATTTGACTATATAGCAGCAGAAGTTTTTTTTTCATAAGAGAATTTTTTTTGCCATCAGAAGTATTAGTCTATCAGCAAAAGTTTTTTTTTTATATCAGCACAAGTAATCTTTTACACAATGCATTCAATCATCTCTATGATAGGAATAGTTCTCACTGGCAAGGAGAACTATCCTGACTGGTCCAGGATGGTACAACACACCCTCATTTTCAATGAGCTGTGGAAAGGAGTGTGTGTCAGAGAAGGAGACAGTGACCCAGAAAAGCCTACATCAGACAAAGAGCTTGCCATCTGGGAAAACAAGAACAGCAAAGCGTATGCATTAATCGCAGCGTCTGTAAATAAGGAGGTGAGTCGTCACATTTCAATATGTTCAACTGCCTTT
>APFE030636708.1:0-10466 GCA_000404065.3 Pinus taeda
AAATTTCCAAAAATATGCTAAAAAAAAGTTATATTCTAAATCACCATTTTTCAAAATCGAGTGATTTTTTGCTACCTCCAAAAAGCAGGTACTAAGTAATTTTCTTGTTTGATTGGTAATTATGTTAAAATTTGGCATACATGCAGAGCTACATAAATAAGCCAAGCTAGATGCACAAGGCTCTTCAATGTTGCAACTTGGGATGGATATGCAAAAAATCATGTACATATCAAAATGGGAAGAACCTATGGTGAGAGTAGCTCCAAGAACAAAAGTGTTGGCAAATGTTGTTGGAGGAAGACATGCCACTAACAAAAAAAGTGTTTAGTAGAGTTGTTCAAGAAAGATACAACTCCAGCATGGTGACTAGGTAAGATATTGTTATGTGGGTTTATCCCTCTTGTGGACAAGGGCGATCTCCTTAGACTCTAGAGAAATATAGTAACAAACAACCAGGAACTGCTACCTTTCTCTAGACTTTGATTGATTGAAACAAATACTATGATACAGACTACTTACCATTTAATTTGATTGATGAAGTTCCCTTCAAACTTTTCGATCATCTACTCCTCCTCGACGCTTTAGAGATATTCCCATTGCTCCCCACAACTTCTCCATGTTGTCCTAATAAAGATCTGCATAGACAGAAACATACACGACATCAAATCATCTAGTATCTAGCATAAGAAGTAAATGAAATAATTAATCCAATCATGTATCATAAACTAATTGTAACAACCCCGAAATTAAAACATGCAACTAATTAGATCAATTATGTGATTTACAATCAGCACACATCTATTTAACTAATTGACATAGAATTATTGAGAAATAGGAGCAAGGGAAACTTAAATGTAGCGATGATATTCCTTACTTGTAATTTTGGAGTTGAACGTTATTTGAATCTCGCTAATCACAACAATGTTTTGGGGACGTCTCTCCACCCAACCGTAGGTTCAGCTACATATAATCTTTCTACAATTGGCCACCTCTGAACCCTCAATCAACGTACTACTACCAACGAATCCTTTGTTTCACCACATTTTTTGCCCCAGAGAATGGGGGAAGGAATGACGAATCTCATCTTCCTGTTCGTGTATTAAATAGACCAAATAACGAAAAGGGGACCGCATGCACACATTCCATGTGTCAACATATAACTTTTCTTTATTTATTTTAACTTTTACTTAATTTAATATTTCTCTTGATATAATTCTTTCTTATTTTATTCATTTTTATTTTTTTGATAGCTTTACTTATTTTTAACATTTTTTATAGTTTAATTATTTATTAATTTATTTAGAACTCTAGTATTGTTATTTACTATTTTATTGATTTATTATTATTATATTTTCTTCATTATTTATTATTTATTTACTATTATTATCTTTCCTTTGTTATTTATCGTTTATTTTCTTATATTTTAATATTATATTATTATTATTATTAGGGGACATTACATACTCCCCATCTTTAAGGAACTTCATCCCGAAGTTAAGTTAAATCATTTAACATTATATTTATTTAGTTATTTATTACTTCATGTTTGCCCTACACCCTTTGCTGAATTAGTATAACCAACAGGGATCAAACGTTTCCACAACATCCGGGAAATCTCAAGGAATATTTTTCCTTTTTCCCACTTTCAGAACCAGGCATAAGCCTCATTGGTCTAGATTCTAGCCCAAGGTTGGCCCCAAGGCTTGTGCCTAGCTCAGACCTCATCTGCCCCATGACAGGAATCTGGTCCCAATACTCAATCACTTGAGGCATTTCACAAGGTTGACCCATTGCCTCCACACCCACTAGGGTGCACAACCCCAGGCATCGAATTATTTACACCCCCACCAGAATTTGGCATCCCAATTCAATACCAAACACTTGTCTTACAATATCAAGCACTTTGCCTCCTCACAATGGTCCCATAGCCCTTCAAGAGCTATACAATACAAAAGAACCACTGACATATGTAGTGTTGATTGAGTTTTCCCCCAACTCATATGGTGTTACATATTCTCCCTCGCAAGTATGGGCTTCTACAAGATCATCAAATAAACCAGCCCTCTCAACCCATTTGTGGATTTCTTGTCAGTCACCACATCTCAATATACATCCAATGCATTAGTTATAACATCATAGTATTATAGAAAATAATCCACATGTCAAGTCTTGCATGTCATCATCAGAACATAACATCATTGTTATGACAAAATTTTTCATGTCAAAAATCTACATACAATTACCACATGCTTCACATCATAATATCCTCCTAAGATATAGATAAAACCAAGGTTTTTTCGAGAGACCGGGGAGAAGGCGATCACGGGCGCAAGGCAGAAACTAGGGTTTCTGCAGCTACCTGCTAGGGCAGGCTTGAACAGACGTGACCAGATCTGACGGAGGCAGCGTGCAGGTCGGTGCCAGTTTTTGGAGCTAAGCGTCATCATGACAACCCCTCAGGGGGTCGGAGAGGCGACTTCTCCAAGATATAACAAACAGAAAGGGCCCATTGGTAGTTCGGGAGAGGAGGCAGCACTTAAAGAAGGAAATACAGAAGACAACCAGTAGACGAAGAATGAACAGGCACAACAAGACAAGCCACATGTCAGTTCATCTACATGCAAGCCGGTAGCTACCCACAGGTCAGAGGTGGAGCTACCAGGGCATCGAATCAATGCACGAATACAATACATGAGAGACCATGCTCTCATAGGCAAGTTTATCGGGTTTTGGCCCAATGAAAAAGCCTTGCGAACCTGGATCGACGTCAAATGGAGGCCAAAGGGACAAATAACCCTACTTCTAGGGCCGAAAGGGTTCTTTACAGCCATCTTCAATTGCTTGGAAGACCGAAATACGGTCTTTGAGGACCTTACTTCTTTAACTCGGCGGGACTTTTTCTGAGGGAATGGGTAGCTCGCTTCAACCCAGACAAGGAAGATCTGAGCTGGGCGCCGGTGTGGATCAGACTATACTCGCTACCATGGGAATACTGGGAGGAGGACTCCCTAAAAGCCATTGGTGCAGTCCTAGGCAAATTTGTCAAGGTTGCAGAAGAAACAAAGACAATAAGGCTGACCTCTCATGCTTCCTATGCTAGGATCTGCGTCTACATGGATCTGAAACAGCCTTTACCTGATACGGTACATCTTTTTCATGAAGATGAAGATTGGATTCAATTAATTGATTACGAGCATGTACCCTTTAGGTGTAGGAAATGTCATGCATTAGGACACCTATTTAGGGACTGCCCTCTGAACATTAAACCCACAGACCCAGTCAACTAGGAACAACATTCTGCTGATGGATTCACCAAGGTCACAAATCGAAGAAGAGGAAGCAGGAAATCAAATGGATCTCCCAAGAACACAATAGAAGAACCCGCAAAACCCTCCACAAGCAACAGTTTTGCAGTCCTCGATTAGGCTGATTCGCAAAAACGGCCAAATCCCAAGCCCAACAAAGGAAAGGCGAAGCAGGTTTTGGAAACAGGAAAACAACTAAAAACAGGGGACAAGGAGACAGTACAAGGAGGAGATAAGAACGAATCTGCACCCAAAGTATGGAGCACACCGGATATGGAAATAGACAATACCAATCTCAATGGACGCAAAGAGAAAGAAGCCGAGGACAGCTACCAAGTGCCACACTTCATGGAAGAAGACACAAAACCAATAGATATTGGTGAACTCGACATCTCAGGTCTGGAACAGGCTTTCCAAACAGGTAACTTCAATAAAATCCCTGACCAACAAGTGGATAATCTAGTAGAGGTTCTCAATAGAGCTCAAAGAAAATATTCATTAGGAGTTCAAATTGGTAGCCAATGGGATGGGAAGTTCATCTCCAAAGACAGTAGAAAGCAAGGAAGGAAAACCACTTTAGAACGAACCATCAAGATTGGAGAGGTCTTGGTTGAGTCGGGCAGATATGCCAAACTAACCAAGTATTTTAACACTGATCCCAAACCCTCTCAATGAAGCTAATATCATGGAACATTCGAGGGCTCAACTGCCCCAGAAAAGGAAAACTACTCAAAAATATGCTAATGGAGGAGAAGCCAGCAATACTTTTTTTGCAGGAGAGCAAATGTAATTCGATTTCTTTGGAAAAAATAGTAGCCAAAGCATGGCCAGGAGGTCTAGTCTCGGCTGTAGATGCACAGGGAGCTTCAGGGGGTCTCACCGTGCTCTGGGTCACAAGAAAAATCCAACTAGAGAACATACATGCAAACAAACACTTTATCCAAGCAACCTTCCATCTTCTTGGGACAAATATTTATGGCCATCTAACAAATGTTTACTTCCCGCAAGAAACACAACTCAAGGTAGAGATCCTAGATATGTTAAGGCAGTTAAATGCAAACAGGACTCACCTGCTATGGATATCTGGAGGAGAAAAAAGGAGGACGATGAAGAGTAAACAGGGATGGATCAGTATTGAAAGACTTTATTCATAATAATTGGCTCATAGACCTACCAACCACCAATGGACTCTACACCTGGAGCAACAAGAGAGCTGATCCACAGCAAGTAGCCTCGCGCCTGGATCGCTTCTTAATCTTTGACAATGCTGTTCACATAGGAGGTGAATTTACTGCTTCTATACTTCCTTACTCGGGCTCAGATCATTGGCCCATCGCCTTGCATTGGAACAGACCAGGTAACAACACGCGACGTCCCTTTAGATTTGAAGCATTCTGGCTAAGTCATCCGAATTTCCATGAATTCATCAGAAGCACATGGAAAAATTTCAACCCAACTGAAGATTCGAAAATGGCTAGGTTCCAAAAGAAGCTGAAATATCTAAAATGGGAGATCAAACGATGGAACAAATCCACGTTTGGTAATATCTTCAAAGCAAAGGAACTTCTTAAACAGGAAATGAAAATGATTCAGCAAAAAATGATTTTTGAGGGAAGGACGGTAGAGTTGACTCAGAAGGAGCAAGATACGGAGAAAAAACTCCTAGAACGAGACTGACAGGAGGAAATATTATGGAGGAAAAAGTCAAGAGTCCAATGGCTGAAGGAAGGGGAGAAAAATACGCAGTTTTTTCATAAAACCACAGTCCAAAGAAGAATGAGCAACCAAATATCTTATGTTATGGATGAACAGGGCAATAGGATTGAAACTCATGAAGGAATAGAAATGGAATTCTTCAACTACTTCAAGAAAATGAACCAAGAACCCAATATCAACAGGAAGGAGGCAATTGATAAATCACTAGACACATTCCTAGGCTAATCAATGAGGACCACAACACTCTTCTCCTCAAACCGATTAGTCTTCAAGAGGTTGAATCAACGGTGAACTTACTAAAAGCAGGAAAAGCACCTGGCCCAGATGGATTTACAACAAATTTTTTCCAACACTTCTGGGAAACGATCAAATGGGAAGTTTGGCAGGTAGTGGAAGAATCAAGAACTCTAAGATGGATGTACCAGGGCATGAATGCAACATTTATTGCACTGATCCCCAAGGCAGAGGGTTCACCTTCACCAGACAAATATAGGCCAATAGCTCTATGCAACATAATATACAAAATTGTTTCCAAGGTAATTGCTCTACGACTGAAGCCCCTGCTGTCCCTTATTATCTCTCCGGAACAATCGGGCTATGTCGAGGGAAGAAATATTATGGATGGGATAATCTAAACTCATGAAATAATACATTCACTAAAGCAAGGGAAAAAACCAGGTATGTTACTAAAAATAGATTTATCCAAAGATTTTGACAGTATAAGTTGGGAATACATGAAATCAATCCTTAAAGATTTTGGTTTTTCTTCTGCATGGGTCAGATGGGTTAGTAGTCTCATTTCTTCCTCATTCTTCTCAATTCTCATCAATGGAATTCCCTCCTTTACCTTCCGCCCATCCCGAGGAATTAGACAAGGAGATCCTCTCTCGCCATTCCTGTTTGTCATCATGGCTAAAGGTCTTGGGCGCAACATTAACGCAGCCATCCTCTCCCACAAAATTAAAGGCATTTCTCTTCACAATGCTCTTGCTGTCTCTCATCAGCAATTCGTAGATGAAAATATGTTATTTGGCCATCCCTCAGTGCAAGAAGCCCGGTCCTTTAATGCTTTGCTCAATGATTTCTCTCTAGCCTCTGGAGCCCTCATCAACAGAGTCAAATCCTAGCTCTTCTTTTTTAACACGCCTCCCTCGACCCAAAGAGCCATAGCGCGAATTCTAGGATTCTCCATAGCAACCTTGCCTTCCAAATATCTTGGGGTACCTTTAATAGCGTCGGCACTCAAGCATGCCGCTTGGACTGACCTATTAGAAAAACTGGAAGCCAGACTCTTCCTCTGGACCCATAGAGCCCTCAACATGGCCAATAGAATTATACTTATCAAAGCAGTTCTTCAGTCCATGCCACTTTATTTATTTACCATCATGGCAGCGCCGAAATGGGTCCTCAAAACCATTAAACAGCTGCAGCGCAATTTCCTTTGGGGAAGTTCAGGACCCAATCGAAAATGGGCCTTGGTTAAGTGGGAGAAAGCTACACTTCCAAGAGTCGCAGGAGGAATAGGTCTAAGAGATCCAGAACACAGCAATATAATAATGGGAGCAAAAACTTGGTGGAAATGGATAACCAATCCAGGCACTCCGTGGGCCATCTTATGGACTTCAAAATATGCTCGAAATCTACCCCTGGAGGAGCGTCTCAGAATGTCAGAAGTTAGCAAAGGATCTGTAATATGGAACTCCGCCATCAAACATAAAGAAATAATCCAACGGCCCAGTTTTTGGGAGGTACGAGATGGAGGTACTGCCAGGTTCTAGGGAGACTCCTGGCAGCAACTCCCAAACCTCAACAGCACAATTCAGGGGCTACCAGATCGAGAACTAAATTAGATGGATAAAGTCAACCAATATTGGAAAACACAAGATGAAGATCATAGGGAATGGATGGAGGCGCACATCATCTTACCAACAAGCCCAGAGCAAACTAAACTTGCCTTATTTGCAGAATTACAAAAAAGGAAAATATTAAAGATGGTAAGAAGGGATGTGCTCAAATGGGGATATGAAGAAAAGGGCACCTTTACAACCAAACAAGCTTACCAAATCATTATAAAAGATCGAGCAAATAAAGACAAATTATGGGAAAAAATCTGGAGTCCGCCCATCTGGCCAAAGGTCTCAAAGTTTCTATGGCTCCTAGCACATAATAAAATTCTTAATGGGACAATCTAAGAAAAAGGAAATTTGAGGGACCTTCAATCTAACTCAATTGCAAATAGGAAGAGGAGTCGGCTCTGCACCTAATGCAAACATCCCCGCTAGGTAGACAACTATGGGAAAAGATAACATTTCGCTGTAGAAAGGAAGGACGAGTGTTAGGGGACATCAAAAGCACGCTCCGCAACTGGGCTCAACAGCCATATCAGAGCAGCCTTCTAAACACACTATGGCAAATAATACCAGGATTACTACTGTGGAATGTATGGAAGGAAAGAAACCGATGAATTTTCAAAAACCAAGCACTGACAATGGAGCAGGTTTGGACAAAGATACACAAAAACATTCAAGAAACTCTGTCCATCAAAAATTGGTCACCAGAGGACTTCCCTTCAACTACACAGGAACAAGCCATATGGGGCAACTCGCAAATTCAATTACAAAGCATGAATTCATCTAAAGACAATTCTCCCAAGATCCCGGCATCCACTTCATGCTGGACTCCTCCGCCCATCAATGTCTTCCAACTCAATTTCGATGGGGCATCGAAAGGGAATCCAGGAAGCACAGGCTACGGAGGACTAATCAGAAATCATCAAGGTAAAGCTCTCATCACCTTCTTTGGCTCAATCGGTTGGAACACTAACAATGCTGCAGAACTAGAAGGACTATGGCGAGGACTCAACATTGCATAGGAACATCAGCTCATACCCCTGATAGTCGAAGGAGACTCTCAAATCATCATCAACATAGCCAGAAAACTTCAACAGGGCTCAGCAGTTCACAAGGTAAGCAGTAGTTGGAGATTGACCACTAGGCTTGAGCTACTCAAATAATGGCTTGGCAATCATCCAGCCATATCCTTCAAGCATATTAGACGGGAGGGAAAAAAGTTGGCAGTCTTTATGGCTAATCTAGGTGTGGACAGGGGAAAAGAATTCTTCAAAGGGCCTCTACAAAGCATAGCTTCGGAGACAGAATTTTCCACTTTTCAATCCTTATTAGCAAGAGATATGCAAGCAGGGGACGAATCCCACCTGGATGCGGGTGATTTCAATGAACATTAATACGCATGCAATGAAGCCACGCGCATGCAGCTGGGGGCAGGTGGCAAGGTATGAAATTCGAATTGATCGAAGCACCGAGGTGTCGGGCATTGAAAGAAATTTAATGCGGGTGCAGGGAATTGGTATGCAGGAGGAGGAGGAAAGAGGAATAAACCAGGGAAGTATGAAGAATGTTCGAGTGTATTCAGACAGTGCATAGGCGAGCCGATTGAGAGAGGAAGGTGCAGTTGATGTTTGGCATTTGACTGAGCTTGCCAACAGAGGTGATTCTTGGTGGTTCGCTCTGCAAAAGAGGCTGAAGCGTCCTCAGGAGAAGCCTCCCTGGCATAACACCTGTGGGTTGAAGGTCAGTGCAACGCACTCCCCTCCTGTTTCGATAGATACACTTCCTTCTGTGACAGAGGCTTGGGGGCGAAATGGGTCTACAATTGAGTTATTTGTGAATGATCTGGGGGGGAATTTGGCAGTGGGAAGGCTCAGAGCAGGGGTCTGCATTCCATCTTGCGAGAATTCCGCCAATTCTCAGTACACAAGTCTTTTTTCGCTGTTGGGGAGTTGGACCAGCAAGTCGAATACACTGAAAATGGCACCCCGACTCAGAGCGACTCCAAGAAGGGGCCGAAGTGCGGGCTACAGGGGAGGGACGGGGGGCAGAGGTAGGTCGCCTCCACGACGAATTTCACCGATAGCTGTGGCTTACCCCTCCACCCAAGCTTCTGAAGAGTCTGAATCTTCGCTCAACAACTCAGTTCAGACAGCTAAATTTCGCTTCAAGAGCAGGCTACACAAACCAGTAGTCATGGCTATGGTCACAGTTATTTTCTTTGAAGAAGAGGAATAGCAAGCCAGCTCTGAGAATTCAGAGAAGGAACACTCCCCTACCCCTCTGGAAGACTCGTCGCAGGAGGAGGATACCATTAGTGCTCAGTCTGCTTCTACGGACCAGCCTCCCTCTCCCAGGATTACTGCAGTCCAGCGTCAGATGGAGGATCACAGCATTAGCCATATGACTGAGGGGACGGAGGTGAATGCTCAAGGAATGGCGGGACCACAGCAAGGTATGGCTCAGTCAGACAAAGCAAAGAAATGGCCGGATAACACCTATCCCAATCTGTTGCAGCTAAGGCTCCCCCCAGGCGTCAAGCCAACTGATGTACAAGACGGTCTGATGGTGACGTGGGAACGTGTTTCGGATGAGGAGAAGGATCAGGGCGATGATGAACCCGGGTAAAGAACATACAGCGTTGGGAGCTCCCAGGCAGACCTCCGGTTTTTGGTTTCCTATTTGTTTTTTGAATGCACATCAAGACTCTCTGCATGGCGACATCTAGTTAGCAGTCTAGGCTAGCAATTTTGAGTTGTCTCGTTAATTGTCCAGTTTTAAGTATGACATGTATGTGCAATCTGGTTGTAAGTTTTTTTGGATTTCTGTTCTAGATCCACAAGCTAGGCATATGACCGTAAGAGCAGAAAACGATATCAGTTCAGTAATGTTTTCTTGATAGAGAGAGATTCATGACTCTCTCAGAGGGTAACTCCTCCCTGTAAATATCTTTTTTTCTTTTAATTAGATATAATAGACTACCCAGAAAAAAACCAAAAAAAAAAAAAATAAATAATAAATAAATAAATAAAATAAAAAAATATCCTCCTAAGATATAACATCAACATTCAACATCAAAGACGTAACATCACGTAATAAATGAACGACATTTAAATATAATATCATAATCCCTATGCATATCATAATCATCATAAGAATACATCATCATTATTGTAACAACTATATAAATAGGATCCACATGTGCATACCATCATATCATGAATCGACATTATACTCAATAATTGTAATAGTTAATTGAAACCATAATTAAAATCATAGTGTATGATTTAGATGTATCAATAGAATTTAAACAAGAAGGCTGATTGATATGCTCCACAAAAGTATCTCTCTAAGATAAGTTATGCAATCCTATCTAGTTCACCACACAATTTAATCAAATAAATAAGAAAAGTCGTGAAAAATGCATCTGCATCCTTCTAAGTAGTTGATCCATGACTATTTTGGTCTCACTGAGCTTTCACTTATCAACTGCATTTCATAAATTTTCTATTATATATTTATATCTAGTGTTGTCCACTTTACACATATTTATACAATTACACAATATCATTAATATTATATATTTATATACAATTAT
>APFE030636735.1:0-12329 GCA_000404065.3 Pinus taeda
AATAAACATATTAACCTAACTATAAATTGTAATTTAAAATTTTTATTTAGAATTTAATTTTTATATTATAATGGATTATTTTATTCTTCAAAAACTTAAATTAAATGAGATAAATAATTAAAAGATTAGTTTTAAGAGGAATTTTTAAAAGAATGAAATAATATTGACCAACTTATTAGCCCCTGCACTATGGCTTCATGGACTATAGTAATTAGTTGGCCCTTTTGATATTAAACTTGCACAAAAACGGATGATCCTTTCATTGTTTTAGGCCAAAGTTGAAAGAAACTCATATTTTTTTATTATGTTTTTCCTTTATATTTTATTTGTATTTCATTTTTAACCAAAGTTTTACAATCACCATCTTATTTGACCTCTTCTATCATGCCTTGAGGAATCGGGCGCTCCGCACGACAGGCGGGCGACCCACACGACAGGCAGGCAAGCCTTCATCCGGCAACGTGCACGACCCGGGCGCCGGGCGAGGCACACAAAACACAAGTTGATGGTTGATGGGCACACACACAACAGGCAGGCGACACGAGGGTGACCCGTGCCCGAGGGGCAGACGCCCTGAACGAAGTCATCAACGAAACGAACGCACATGGGTGACCTGTGGCAGACACCGTTCAGGAGACGAGATTGGCACGACGGGTTCAGGACTCGGGTGGATAGCAGGTCGAACGAACGGGCAGACTTAACCGGTGGCAGCAGCATGCAGCTCCACACGGACAGCAGGGGCGGGTCATGCGACGACCGCCCCGAATAAACACACATAGGACGGAGGACCGGTTGGCAAAACGGGCGAAGTCCGAACGATGGGCGGAGGGTTGCACGAAGGTGCGCCCACCCGCCCGGGCAAACGACAAACGGAGAATTAACAACCGGTGGGGCGCGGCAACACACGGGCAGCAGGGGCGGGTCGTGCGACGACCGCCCGAACACACACATAGGATGAACGTTGGGAGAATGGGTGGACAGCCGAACGGTGGCGGAGGGCTGCACGAAGGTGCGCCCACCCGCCCGAACGAACAACGTGCGAAAGCACGGGATAACACACAGAGCGTCGAACGATATGGTGAGCAGCTTCAACAGCGAATGATAGCAACACGAGGTGGAGCGGTTGGCAATGGGATGGCGCACACGCAGGTTGGACGAGCGCAATGTGTGGCAGCTTATATCCATTTGGCGTGGGCAGCCTTGTGCGACAAGGGCCGACCCGCCAAAGCGGAAAGACACAACACTTCAATTATAAACACGTCGGCATTGTAATGTGAATGGGTGAATGTTTATGCATTTGGGGGTCGGCTTGGCAGACCGACACCCCTACCCAAATTGGCGGTGGAGCCTATAAAGGTAGCACACTTGCCATTTGGAGATCATTCGAAGTCGAACAAGCAAGATCACTCGATCAAGGAAGTTCGATCTCTAAGTCTCTAACGGGCAGTCGAACTTGAACTCAAAAGTGCGCAACATGTGAAGGCGGGCTCGGTGATAGAGGCGGAACAGGGGATCGGGTAAAACGCACTTGCAAACTGCGGATTGAGTGCCGGTCTTGGCGAACGCAGGGCGCATGCGATGTGCATAAGATTATAAACTGTGTATTGCCAGTCTTGGCAACGGAGGGCGCATGCGATGCGCACGACCTTGTAACGAGTCAGTGATTGTTATTTGGCCGCGGGCCTGTTATAAAACGTGAATGCCGCAGGCACACGTATTGTAAACTTGAAAAGTTAATAAAAATACGAGGTTGGGAGTTGCCCCTCCCGTATATCTGTGTTGATGTTCGGTTCTATATGATAATTGAATTATAACTGAATATGAATTATAATTAATAGTGTTGTTATAATTGCTATTCGGTTGTGAATTGGGATTATATATATTGTTGTTCGGTTACATGACATAATTCGGTTTAAGTTTCGGTTTATGAAGTTTTGCGGTTACACTAATTCGGCAAGGCAGAATTAAGTGTGAAGAAACGAAGGCGTAGTCCACATACGCTCGAACAAAGTGTACAGTGGTGCCGCACCCGCCCAATAAAAAGAAAAAAAAGATTGGGGGCGTGACAGATGGTATCAGAGAAAAGGTTGCTCGTGAAGACTTGAACAAGGTGTCGTGGAGTTGGTGCTGGGGTTGAAGCGTGGAGCTCGGTTGGAGCTGGTGAACAGATCGTTCGTGTCAGTTGACAGGTGTGGAAGCATCGATTGGAAGCTGGTTGAACAGGTTGTCCGTGGAAGCTTGGACATCCAAGTGAAAATTGAAGGTGAATTTGCCTGGTTTGGGGTAGATATCCGCAGAGATGGAAAAGACCAACAAGATTTCTACAAGTGGTACCAAGGTACCTCTCTTTAAGAAGTGGGGGTTCGCCACCATGGAAGAGCTTAAAGAGGACGTACTTGCAGAAACAGGAAGGTTGAAGAAGGAGTTTGGCAGCGGCAAGAAGATGGACGACAATGACCATAGCGCAGTCAAAACACACGGGTACGAAGTATTGGAGAACGTGGGTGATTGGAACTCTAGCTGGGTTGCGATGCAGGCCGAAATTGCAAAGATTCAGGAGAATTTTTCGGAACTTCGGAAGGAGTTAAATGAACTCAGGGACCAATGTGAAAGTACTACAAAGCTCGACAAGGTTGACGAGGAGATCCACTTGAATAGGCTAGATCTTCAAGAGATCTTCGATAAGAGGGCTCGGTTAAGAGAAGAAAGGTCTAAGGTGGAAACAGAAGTCAAGCAAGTCGAGGAAGAGATAAGAAGGAGACTCCTTGGTAAAAGGGTGGTCATAGTTGAGCAAGGAGAGCTCGACTATATCAACAAGTTGGGAGCTCACTACCGAGAACATCCTGTGGACATTCGGAAAGATAGCTCCAAGGGCTTGGTTGATGAAACATTTGACAATCAATCTGAACAGAACACGGTAAGAGGGAAAATTGGGATGAGACAAGCCAATCCAAGACCGAGTTCTCCAAACAAACAAAATGAAGCCGAGCACCTCAAAAGGAAGGAACCTTTGAAGTGTTGGCTTTGTGCAGGACCTCACAGGGTTAAACAATGTCCCTCTAGATCGAAGGGACCAACTGCAGAACAGGAATTGGTCATTCATTCACTTTCGGACAACATCTTGGATTTGTCAAGAAGGCTAAAGTTGGTGGAGGGCAATGACGAAGGAAATATTACATGTGTAAGGCCGAACATCCAGGAGGGAGATCAGGAGGCACATCAGCAACAAGTAAGGGTTAAAGATCCAGACAAATGGGTCGAATTAATGGATGAAGGGGAGCCGCCGGGCTCACCTCATTTGAGGACTTCTTAGGTGATATGGGAGGCAGGGCTCATTGTTGGCTGCTCAAGGCAGTGAGCCCGCAAGGTGATTGGGCAGGTATGATGGTCCCATGTGCAGCAGAAAAATGGGGGTTCCCATGAACCTGGGCAAGGGATCAGAAAAGTAAGTGTGGGCACATAACTGAGATGTGTGACACTTGCTCACTTACACACACAGTTCGGTGGCTGAATGGAGATCATCGCGGATGAGGCTACATATTGGTTGCTGACAGAATTCGGTGGGAGACCGCCGGGATGGAATGTTGTCGGGACGACAACGTCTTAGGGTGGGGGAGGATGTCATGCCCTGAGGAATCGGGCGCTCCGCACGACGGGCGGGCGACCCACACGACGGGCAGGCAAGCCTTCATCCGGCAACATACACGACCCGGGTGCCGGGCAAGGCACACAAAACACAAGTTGATGGTTGATGGGCACGCACACAACGGGCGGGCGACATGAGGGCAACCCGCGCCCGAGGGGCAGATGCCCTGAACGAAGTCATCAACGAAACGAATGCACACGGGTGACCTGTGGCGGACACCGTTCAGGAGACGAGATTGGCACGACGGGTTCAGGACTCGGGTGGACAGCAGGCCGAACGAACGGGCAGACTTAACCGGTGGCAGCAGCGTGTAGCTCCACACGGACAGCACGGGCGGGTCGTGTGATGACCGCCCCGAACAAACACACATAGGACGGAGGACTGGTTGGCAAAACGGGCGAAGTCCGAATGAAGGGCGGAGGGTTGCACGAAGGTGCGCCCACCCGCCCGGGCAAACGACAAACGGAGAATTAACAACCGGTGGGGCGTGGCAACACATGGGCAGCAGGGGCGGGTCGTGCGACGACCACCCGAACACACACATAGGATGAACGTTGGGAGAACGGGTGGACAGCCGAACGGTGGCGGAGGGCTGCACGAAGGTGCGCCCACCCGCCCGAACGAACAACGTGCGAAGGCACGGGATAACACACAGAGCACCGAAAGATATGGTGAGCGGCTTCAACAGCGAACGACAGCAACACGAGGTGGAGCGGTTGGCAATGGGATGGCACACACGCAGGTTGGACGAGCGCAATGTGTGGCAGCTTATATCCCTTTGGCATGGGCGGCCTTGTGCGACAAGGGCCGACCCGCCAAAGCGGAAAGACACGACACTTCAATTATAAACACGTCGGCATTGTAATGTGAATGGGCGAATGTTTATGCATTTGGGGGTCGGCTTGGCAGACCGACACCCCTACCCAAATTGGCGGTGGAGCCTATAAAGGCAGCGCACTTGCCATTTGGAGATCATTCGAAGTCGAACAAGCAAGATCACTCGATCAAGGAAGTTCGATCTCTAAGTCTCTAGCGGGCAGTCGAACTTGAACGCAGAAGTGCGCAGCATGTGAAGGCGAGCTCGGTGATAGAGGCAGAACAGGGGGTCGGGTAAAACGCAGTTGCAAACTACAGATTGAGTGCCGGTCTTGGCAAACGAAGGGCGCATGCGATGCACACAAGATTATAAACTGTGTATTGCCGGTCTTGGCAACGGAGGGCGCATGCGAAGTGCACAACCTTGTAACGAGTCGGTGATTGTTATTTGGCTGCGGGCCTGTTATAAAATGTGAATGCCGCGAGCACATGTATTGTAAACTTGACAAGTTAATAAAAATACGAGGGCGCACTTGGTTGGGAGTTGCCCCTCCCGTATATCTGTGTTGATGTTTGGTTCTATATGATAATTGAATTATAACTGAATATGAATTATAATTAATAGTGTTGTTATAATTGTTGTTCGGTTCTGAATTGGGATTATATATATTGTTGTTCGGTTACATGACATAATTTGGTTTAAGTTTCGGTTTATGAAGTTTTGTGGTTACACTAATTCGGCAAGGTAGAATTAAGTGTGAAGAAACGAAGGTGTAATCCACATACGCTCAAACAAAGTGTACGGTGGTGCCGCACCCGCCCAATAAAAAGAAAAAAAAGATTGGGGGCGTGACATCTTCTAAGGTAACAACTCCACGTCGTGAGCTAATATCTTAATATAAAAGCATATATTAATTTACATCTTTTCCAAGAAATGCTAGCATTACTTCACTAACATTTAGTGTTTGATAATTAATACCTATATTATAAACATGAAAATATTTTGAATTTCATGGACGGAAAAATAGTTGTAGACTCAATTTCAATGTGCCTATATGTATGTTCCTCCTCCTAACCCTGAATCGATAAAATTTATTCCACATCTATAAAAGAAAATTGAGTAACTGATAGTTGATTATCTGCGAAATTTTATCAATTTGATTAATGAGTACAAAATTAGGAGTGATCTTAATTGAAGGCTATGGTTGTAAAGAGGAAACTAAACAAATACCACTAAAGAAAATATAGAGATAGGATTAGCTGTGGTTTTACGGAGGAAATTGAATGAACATTTTGAGGCAATTACAAATGAAATTGAACAAAGATGCAAGCACAAAGGTAACCAAAATAATATTTTTAATAAAGCGTAGAAGAAACCAAAAGAAGATTTTGAGGTTGAAGTTAGTATAGGGGAAACCAAACAAACAAATATTTTGAAGCAAGCACAGAGGAAACTGAAAGAATATTCTTAAGAAAAAACAGAGGAAACCAAAAAAATATTTTGAGATAAGAATTGATGGAAACCCGTGATATTTTCTCATAAATTAAGAAAAACCTCAATTTATTTTGTCCTTCGAGTCGCACGGCATTTTGACCAAAATAACTTTTTGCACAATTCATGCGTTTCCGTTTCTATGACCAGCAATTGTTTATGTACTCCATTTCAGACTGTTCTCTAGATTTTTATCAATATGAGGTGATCGTAGCACTGTATATATAAGACTCGTTCTTCAGGCAATCCAATCTTGCGTGTGCAACCGCCATAAAATTGTTTCCCACGCAGAAAAAGCCGGTTCAGGGGAGGGTGGGATACCTCCAGAGGTGGCCTGGGGATTTTGACAAGGAGTAATAAAAAGGCACACATTGAACAAGGGTAAAGGCACCTAAGGCAGGAGGTCGATGATTCTCGTTCATTCTCGGACTTCAAGACCCACCTCATTTATCGGAGTTATTTACTACTTTTACCTAATCCTGACTACCTTCCCTCTTGCTAATCGTACCGGCCCTTCTATACGAATGAAGAGTTTACAGTAATTTCATTACATATCTTCTATTTTTTTCTTCTATCATTAAATATAATTTTTTTGGTTCAAGGAAGTTGGTGTACATACCAATTTTCCTTTCCATAATCCAAAGCTTTGCTTGAACGAGTGAGAGGTTTACTTTAGATATTTGTTTGAAATAGAGAGTGAACTTTGGGATACAAAGTCAAATCATGCCCTTTCTTCGGCTTCCATGTTCTTCAGTCTGTTTTGTATGCCATTTCCAATGCATATGCATATATAGTAATAGTTTCAACAATAATACCAATATTTGCATTTTCTCAAGGGGATCACTAGCGGCTAAGGTAGTAGATGCCACACACTATAAGGAAAAGACCTAGTAGATGTTTTTGCGGAAGCCCCTATAAAAATAGCCCAAAAAAGAGTGATGTTATAGTCAAACAAAGCACTAGTGTGATACCTGTATTAGAAGACCTTGGGGAATCTTAACAAAAGCACCACTATATATTTTTTTAATTTAAAAAGAAACATGGTTCTCTTGGATATATTTCGCATTTGTATGGTTATAGTAATGCACCAAAGGAGGGTTAAATAAAATAAACCCTCCAAGTCGTAAATTTCATTTTTACCATCTATAGTGTTGGAGAGCTCTGAAGCATTGGTGCCTCTCTTTCCTCATGAAAGCACCTTGACGTTGGTGCTTCTCTTGCTCACCATCCTTCCATACCATTCTTACTGCTTGACCTTCCAATTTTTTTGAACTACTGTAAAAAAAAAAAAAATCTCCATTATGTGTCAATAAAGCCTCCCTGACAAGAAAATGTCCAGGTAATGTCCATGTCTCTATCTAATTTAATCTTTTAGCATATTAGAATTACAAATTAGCTTAAAATTTCTGTTGTTTTTGAAAGAAAAAAAATTGCCTGTGTGGTGTGCTCAATATGTTTGGCTCGCATCGATAGTGGTGCTCAATATGTTCGACTCGCATCAATAGCTTGGAAAATTAGATTTGTGAGAGATCTTAGGGATTATGTTAAGGTATCTATGAAGAAAATCATAGATATGAAGTGATCCATCACAATGTGTTTTCCTATGATGTAAACCTATGTTGATAATTCGTAAACCTATGATGTGTGGGAGGTGTCCATTGAATGATAAACAACTCTACCAAGGCACTAAGATATTTCCATGTAATAGTTTATGATTAGGATAATGAACTTCAATTCCAATGTTAAGGAATTCTTTGTGTGTAAAATGGAGTAAAAGCCATGATAAAGATATTGTGACCATCTGTTACAAGGAGGATCGATGGTTTGAAAGAGATTAGAACTACATGAAAAGTCACCATATTTGGTAATTGAGTGTTGGATACAATGGATTTCAACCCGATGATGCTTCATGTAGACCATTTGGTATTTGCTTTAAATAATGTATGTAAATGTGGGCTAGACTTATCATGAATAGCTAAATGAACTGAATGTCATCACACTATTGTTGTAAGTAATTTTCTTAATTGAAGTCATGGAAAAAATGGGTGTTTCGATCAGGATTAAAGTTTGACTGTGGTCAATAACACACAAGGCCATCTATGTGAAAAGCATAGGGCAATGTTTTAAGGAATCCACTATAATTCCTATAAGTTATTTGCTAAGATGGTTGGAGTTACATGTTCCCCTCCTTCGGTTTGGATATATCAGCGTCAAGATCTTCTCCCCTTGCACCTTCATGCTTGCTAATTGCCCCTTAACATCTTGTTAATGGGGTATCTTGACAGAACTATTTTGTAAGCATATTCTCATTCCGACAAAGTCATATTTAATTGATTTGAGGTACCTATTTGGGTATCATTAATTGGAGACATGCTACAATTTTCATGATAGCTTTTCACATTAAAACATGCATAGGTTGTGCTTGCACCTATATGCTACCAACATTTTCTTTATTACAACCTAATTTTCACAAGATCACATATCACATTTTCTCTCTTTACTTTACTTGGCTATCGTACTTTTTTTTCATCACATTTACCTATGCCCATGATTCATCCTTTATGTGACATGAAGATAACAAATCCCTTAGAGAAATTATTACATATTCATTGTCATGTTTACCAAGTTAAGAAAATTTATGGTTGTATCATATGGCCTAGTTGTATACTAATATATACACATTTTATTTTTGATGATTCCACTAACCGGTCCATGGTATTGAGCTCGCACCAAATCTTACAATTAATCTTCTTTCAACTAATCAAATTTCTCTAGTAAAATTGGCCCTTTTAATCATGAGGTGGTTATAATATAGATCAACTAGAGAAACGTTCCATGATTTTATATTATAAGTGTGTAACTTATACCATCATGAGCTCCTTATGTCCATGAGGCATAAGGAATTCAAGAACTACCTAGATTTCTTTTCTAATATTTTTACCATATTCTTGGGATTGACTCTAGCCTTGCACATTTATGTTCATTAAATTTGACGTAAAGCTAATATATTTTCTAGGAATTAGAAACACTATTCTCCGAACTGTTTCCACATTTATTTGGCATCTTATTATGTTATTTTCAACTCAACAACCTCAATTATGTTACTTCATTATTTCTAAGGCTATATTTTCCTTCACAACCACTATAAATGCTTATTACCATTTGTCTCCATGTGACTAATTCTTAATTAGAAAGCTTACCTAACAATTTCATGAAAATCCTCAATTTCTATGTTCCTTTGTTGTAATTTATTCATTTTTGTTTCTTATCGTTTAATAAAAAGAGAACCAACAGATCATGTTTTGTTCTTCTAGGCTCAAGTGTCATTTATTTAGGAGAAACTTCCTTTTCGTTTTTGTCACCCGCACTATATTTCCAATTGTCGAAAGATAGATTCTTACGAGTCATTTTTCCTCTAAGAGGCCTAAACATTTCTTCTTGAAAACATGATAGCTGCAAAATGCCACCAGACCTTGTTGCCCATAAGGAATCTTACCATTTTACAACATGTCAATGGTATAAGTTTAATTCTTCCCTACTAAGAGATATATAATAGTTATGTGCCATTCCTATTTATTTTTCACATGTCACTTATCAATCCTTAATTTAGTGAAAATGATGCATTATAAGTCTAATTGAGACTTATACCAGCATTCATGTTCAAGTTATAATTAAGTCAAATTTTATTGTTAGCCTAGCATGCATAGTTGAGTCATGTTTGCATTATAATGAGTCATATGGTTGTAACTAAGGATGAGCATTAGAAATAGTAACTACTCCTATATGCATGCAATGCATGAAGATATGAGTTGAGTTAAGTTGAGTCCAATATTAGAAGTCAAGTTTGAGTTTGCATGGAGTAGTTAGCTAGAGAGAAGTGAAGTCTAGTTGGAGTTTGCATGATTCCATATTTAATAAGTGTGGTGATTTTATACCTGTGGTAGGGTCATTATAATGTGTGAAAATCAAGAGAAACAACTCAGGTAGACGTGTATGTGAGAATCAAGTTTGTGATTAGTATATTAATTGAGCAACAAGTTACATTTTTGTGTGAATTTTATGTTTTCCGTCTCTTCCTTTCCAATAGTTTTTGCATTGAAAATAAGCTGCATAAAATTGTCTTGCTAATAATTTTCCACAAATTTATACTAATGATCATGACTAGGAATGGAGGTCTATGGGGAAAATCGAGCTCTCATTATCTGAACTGAGATAGGCATCATCGAAGCTTGTATCTATGAAGGGCAGAGTTGAATTAATTGATCTAATCAATTGAATTTCCTACAATCGACATACGCTCAGCATTTGTGGCTATATCGTAGATAACCAATATTTTTTGAATAGCCTTCAATGGTCTCGCCATAGGATTTGAGGGTGAGTTTTTGGTTTAGAGGATAAGCTTCTGTATGTAGATGTTGGGCACTCAAATTATTTTATCGCACCTATCCTACGTTAGTCAATTCTTGTCTTTTGGTTCTTCTCCTGCTCCCCTATCCCCACTAAGCCACTGCTTCTCTCACAACAATGTCTTCAGGATGATCATTTCCTACTAGGGGGTATCAATTAGTAGCTCATTATTGGAGGGAAAATTGTGGGGATTTTGATCATGGTATGAGTCTGACTGTTGGATTAGTCATTCAAAAGTGAGTCCATCGCATTTGAAACCTGGTTGCTTCATTAGTTGAAAGAGGTGTGATGCAAATTTTCCAGGTAATCAAACTCTATTCTAAAATGTTTTATTGGCAGAAGATGAAGGACAAGGAGCTGATTTTTCTCCACCAACTTCTTATTTCATTTCGTTGATAATATATACTTTTTTATTGCTTCGCTTTTGCACTTCGGCTAGTTCTTGGACTCATTAGGTATCAGTCAGGAGCTCAAAATCCTCACACGGAGAAAATGATTCCTGCTTAAAAAATTTGCATGAAGGTTAGGTTTCTAAGTACTTATAGAACAAGGTTTCATTGACATGGTCGGTTGAGGCTGACTGCTAAGGTTGGTAACTCTTTACCTTTGTTATCAAGTTTGATGTCGGATTTTTGTGAAATGTTTTACTGAGCATTGTTAATCCATAATTTTATGGAAGTAGCACAACCACATTAATAAATGTGGTTAATATATGCCGATAAGCATCAATGGGTGTGGATTTAAAATTAATATTATTAATTGATATTAATAAATATATAAATATAATAATAATAATAATAATAATTATTATTTATATTATTAATTATTATTATTAATTATTAATTTTGGTAGGATACATCTTCATTATGTCCAACTTCTCACACCTCGATCAAGGGGGATAAGCACAATATGAACCCAAGACTTCCAGTTTGGCATGAACTTCGTTTCCAACAACCATTGTCGATTGAGATACCCCTAAGCAACAATTATTATATTATATTATTATTATTATTATTAAGCGGAAATTTATAATAATAATTATTATATTAAAATAATATGCTAAAAATAAATGATATTAACCAACCAAAGGATTGATAATATATTTAATATCGTAATATTAATGATATAATAAATATTGATATTATTAATCAAAGTTATCAATAATATTAGAAACTCAAGGCATTATAAACCCCAACAACTTATACTAAATGGAAAAAATAACATTATAAACCTAAGGGATTAATATTATAAACCCATGAGATTAATATTAAAAACCCAAGGGATTAATATTGACAACCCAAGAAAATAATATTATAAACCCTTGGGATTTATATTAAACCCTAGGATTAATATTATAAACCCTATCAATAATATTATACCGTAGGAATATGGATACCTAGATTAATAAATCCAACAGATTTATATTATAAACCCATTGAACTAATAAGCCCAAGGGATTAATATTAAAAACCCAAGGGGATAATATTAAACTCAACATATTAATATTGTAAAGCCAAGGTATATATACCCTAAGATAGATATTATAAACCCTAAAACAAACATGGTTGACCATGCTTGACAATGGCTAGTTTTAATATTGGCACAAGCTAAGTCACAATGTGATGTTGGACCATGGTTGACAAAGGTCAATTTTCATATTGAGATAATCTTTGTCACAATGCAACGCTGGACCATGGTTGACCATGGATTGATATTATAACGAAGGGAATAATATTAAACCCGAAGAATATGAACCCTTAGATTAATAAAACCAAGAGAATAATAAACCCAAGGGAATAATATTAAACCCAAGGGATTAATATTATAAACCCTAAGATAAATATTATAAACCCTAAAATAAGCATGGTTGACCATGGTTGATTGTTATATTGAGACAACGTATATTGAACTATGGTTAATCACAATTTTATAGAATTATACCCTAGAAATGTATTGTTTTATTTTTTG
>APFE030636738.1:2843-55133 GCA_000404065.3 Pinus taeda
TGATAATACTGATTCACCCCCCCCTCAGTATTATTTTCAACAATTGGTATCAGAGCGGGTCCTTCAATAAAAGCTTAATCACTTGAAGGAAGATATATCATCATGAGCTACTATGAAAAAGAAGCATCTATCAAGCCACTGATTTTTGATGGGAGCAACTTCGTCTATTGGAAGGTAAGAATCACTGCCTATCTTCAATCTCTTGGTACAAAAGTTTGGGATATTGTGGAAACAGGATACACATTTCCATCAGCAACTCCTATAGATGCAGCTGGTAAGAAGTAGTATGAAACAAATGCAAAAGCTGTCAATACTCTATTAGGAAGTCTATCTCAATTGGAATTCGTCAAGGTTATGCAGCTCAAAAGCGCAAAAGAAATATGGGACAAGATCATTCTGAGCTATGAAGGAGATGAACAGGTAAAACGAGCAAAAGTACAAACTCTTAGAATTTAATATGAAAGTCTCAGAATGCATAATGATGAAAGTGTGGCTAGCTATTTTCTACATATAGATGAGATCGTAAATTGTATGAAAAACTTGGGTGAAGAAATAAAAGAAGTTGTTGTGGTTGAAAGGTTTCTAAGATCTTTGTCTCCCAAGTTTGATTCAAAAGTTTCTGCCATAGAAGAAAAGCAGAATCTATAGAACCTTACCATGTCACAGCAGCACGGAATTCTAACTGCTTACAAAATGAGAAAAGGAGGACCATCAGATAGGAGAGAAGCTACACTCAAGGCTTCAGGAAAAGGAGATTACTATGAGTCAAGACATATGTCAGAGGAAGAGGAAGAATCAAATTTTGTCAAGAACCTTCAACGGGGAACTGGTAGATTCAGAGGTACGTTGCCTTTTAAATGCTTTTCCTGTGGAAGAGTCGGTCATTATGCTCCAAAATGTACTCATAAAGATAAACTAGACAAAAGTAAGGAACCTGTTAGATGGAACAAAAAACAGAATAAGAAGAGATATTACACGCATGAAGACAGTGATGGATTGTCAAACAGTGATGAAGATGAAGAAGGTAATAATGATAGACTTTTGATGGCTTTTGAAGATGATGATTTCTTGGATGCTATAAATGAAGAAGATCTTTATGAAGAAATTTCTAAACTTAAAGTTGTTTTAAAGGAAAATAATATGGTTATAGATACTCTAACATTCCAACTTGTTGAAAGAGATAAACACAATGAAGGGTTAGAATGTGAAATTGTGGGACTTAGAAAAGAAATTGAGAATACAAAAGCCCTTAATCTCAGATTTGCTAAAGGATTTGATACTCTAGATGAGATTATCAAAGTGCAACGTTCTCCTCTAATCAAGACTGGTCTTGGATATTCCTAAGAAGAATCTCAAGCTCAGAAGCAAGTGCAAAAGCCATCCACCTCCAAAAGTTATCTTGAAGCAGCAAGGAGAAGTGAACAAGTTGACAATTGACATCAAGAGTATGATGTAGATCACCAGGGAAATCAGGGACAATTTGCTTCAAGAATGATCAAAGATTATCAAGTAAATCAGAAGCAATCCACGTCAAGGATGAACAGAAGCCTCAACTGACCACAGGTAAATTCTCAATTTGGCTCAAGAATGGATAGAAACTACAATCATATGGTTGGTAGATTTTATAATCGCAGGAATTTCTTCAATGGCTAATGTTTCTATTGTCATAACTTTGGTCATAAAGTTGCTCAATGTGTTGCCTATAAGACCATCATGACTAGGGAAGATCAAAAACAAAGGAGTATGACAGGAATCATGAAAAGAACCTACAATAACTTCTCTACTCTTGAAAATGAAATGGAATGTTCTATCTGTAACAAATTTGGTCATGAAGACTCTGAATGTAGAAGCAGGTTTCGGCAAACAACTCAGAAGGAGCAAGCTTCATTGAGTTCCAAAACATGGAAAAAGAAAGAAACAAAACCAGAAAGATGTGGGATAGCCTTATATGTGGAAGGACAGGAAAATCAATTGTACATTGACAGTGGATGCTCGAAACATATGACAGGTAATAAAGAAAAACTTCAGTCATATAGTGCCTTAGAAAAGGAAAAGAAGGTTTCATTTGGAAATGACACCCCTGCATTCATAAAAGGTAAAAGCTCTATTCGTTTGAAAGAAAAGGTCAAGGCTGGAAATGTTATGTATGTTGATGGCTTAAAACATAATCTATCGAGTGTCAATCAGATGTGTGATCAAGGAACTGAGGTAATATTTCAATGAAATGGATGTATTGTTCATGAGCTTGATACAAGATAAATAGTGATCAGAGGCATAAGAACTCCAAATAACTTATACATACTCAAGGGAGAACAACAACAATGCTATTTAAGCAAGAATGATGAACACTGGCTATGGCACAGAAGACTGGGGCATCTTATCTTCTCTCAGATTATGAAAGCATGCAAATATCAGGCAGTTTGTGATCTTCCTAACATCAAAATTCCAGATAATACAATATGAAAATCATGCCAATTTGGTAATCAAACCAGAACTAATTTCTCTGAGAAGGAAGGATCATCTTGCAGGCAACTTGAACTTGTTCACACTGATATATGTGGTCCAACTAGGAAGAGGTCACCTTGAGGAGAAGAGTATTTCATATTGTTCATTGACGACTTTTCAAGGATGTGTTGGATAGGACTCATGAAGTATAAAGATGAAGCTTTCTAAAAGTTCAATTCGTTCAAAGCTTTGGTTGAAAATGAGTCAGATCGCAGAATCAAATGCCTCAGATTTGATCGAGGAGGGGAATTTACCTCAGATGAATTTTTTTATTTTTGTGAAGAACATGGAATAAGAAGGGAATTTTCTGCTCCAAGGACTCCTCAGCAAAATGGAGTAGTGTAAAGGATTAACAGAACGGTTCAACAAATGGCTCGTGCTATGCTTGATGAATCTGGAACTCCCGCAACCTTCTTGGGTGAAGCTGCATTTTCCGCTGTTACTATTCTCAACAATACAAACGTTCAGGTAAACAACACTCAGACTCCTCATGAACTTTGGTACGGCAAGACTCCCATAGTAAAATAATTCAAAGGTTTTGGAAGAAAATGCTACATTAAAGGGACTGATGAAAATCTTGGCAAGTTTGAACCTCGAGAAGATGAAGGCATTTTACTTGGCTACTCTCCCCACAACAAAGCTTACAAATGTTACAATAAAATACTTGGTAAAATTGTTGAAATCATTGATGTAGTGGTTGATGAAGAAGGAAACACTTCTAGGCAGGTAAAATATGAAGATTTCGAAGATGGTGAAAACTATCTGTCAACATCAAATCAGATTCATGATGAAGAAGAAACCCATGAGGCACTAGAAGAACATATAAGGATAGAAGAAAAGACTCCATCCAGATACATTCAGAAGAATCATTCAGAATCTCAAATTTGGGGGTAGAAAGAGGTAGGTGTACAAACAAGAAGAACCATTTCAGAAGCTTCAAGCTATCTAACATTGCTCTCCCCCACTGAACCACAAAATGTAAGAGAGGCTTGTAAAGATGAATGATGGGTCAAGGCCATGGAGGAAGAACTCGAGCAGAAAAAAATAACACTTGGGAGTTGGTTCCTAGACCAAAGGATAAGAATGTCATAGGGACAAAATGGATTTTCAAAAATAAGCTGAATGAAAATGGGGATGTGGTTAGAAACAAGGAAAGACTTGTTTGTAAAGGATATGCTCAACAAGAAGGCATAGACTTTGAAGAAACTTTTGCTCCAGTTTCCAGACTTGAGGCTATAAGAATGTTTCTTGCTCTCTCTAGCTTTCATAAGTTTAAAGTATTTCAGATGGACGTGAAATCTGGCTTTCTGAATGGAAACTTAAATGAAGAAGTATATATTGAACAACCAGATGGGTTTATTCTTGGAAATGATCCAAAACTTGTATGCATACTCAAAAAGGCTCTCTATGGCCTTAAACATGCTCCAAGGGCATGGTATTATCAGTTGGATAAGTATCTTCATAAACAAGGTTTTATAAAAGGATCAACTGATAGCAATCTATATATAAAAGTTGACAATGATAAATTGTTGATACTTGTTGTGTATGTTGATGATATCATCTTTGGTAGCAATGAAGAAGACATGAGTCAAAATTTTGCCTTGGTGATGTAGAAAGAGTTTGAAATGTCCATGCTTGGTGAGCTCACATATTTTCTTGTTTTACAAGTCCAGCAAAACAAAGACGCCATTTTTCTATCACAAACCAAATATCTCAAGCAGATCTTGAAGAAATATGGGATGGAAGATTTGAAACCAATATGTACCCCTATGGTGACAGGATGCAGCCTCAGCGCAAATGATGAATCGGCAGCAGTACATCAACCAACTTATAGATCCATGATTAGTAGTCTACTCTATCTAACAGGTACCCGACCAGACATTATGCATGCAGTGGGAATAGTTGGAAGGTTTCAGGAAAATCCAAAGGAAACTCATCTTCAGGCAGTTAAGAGAATTTTCAAGTATCTTCAAGGAACTCAAAACTATGGCTTAGGGTATCCTAGAGGTGCATATCTAACCATTCATGCATACATAGATGCAGATTGGGTAGGAAGCATGGATGACAGGAAAAGCACTAGTGGTGGTGCATTCTTCATGGGTCCCAGATTAGTATCCTGGTTTAGCAAGAAACAAAGCTCTATTGTGTTATCCACAGCTGAAGCAGAATATGTAGTTGTGGGATCTTGTTGCACACAACTCCTTTGGATGATGCAAATATTGCAAGATCTTCAAATCACTTGTACTCTACCTATCTCCATTTTCTGTGATAATACAAGTGCAATCAGTATTTCAAAGAATCTTGTCATGCATTCAAAGACTAAGCACATACCGATCAAGTATCATTTTCTTCGAGAACAAGTGCTTGAACAAAAGGTCAAATTGGAGTATGTTCCCTCTAAGGAACAAATTGCTAATATTCTCACCAAACCACTGCCTAGGGAAACCTTTGAATACCTCAGGCAAAAGATGGGGGTAGTTGATGCATCATCTTTCTATTGAATCTTGTCTATTTCAGAGATTGTTGTACGCAAGTTTCATATGGGGTATACACATACATACGCTGGTTTATGTCGGTACAGTCGACTTGGAGTCCCATATGGGTTTGTCAGAGACCATCTAGCACAAGTTCAGGGGGAGCATATATTCTTCTAATAATGCATTGTTGGCATTATCGTAGAAGATCTTGGTTCAATCCTTTAGTTGTTTTGATGTCAGGGGGAGCTTGGAAAGCACAGCATAGCAGAGATTTCAACATATACTCAGGGGGAGCATAACCCTTTTCCCTTGATGTCAAAGGGGAGGAAAGACCTTAAGTGACCTTGGGTTGCCATCAAGTCCAAAGGGGGAGATTGTTGGCATTATGACATAGGTTTGGCTCGATGACATAAGTGTTGTCCTTGATGGAAACTCTCTCATATAGCAGATCACAAGTTCAGGCTCTCAATATAGTAGAAAATGAGATAACCGCAGGTTCCTGTTCACAAAGTTGCGGTCATCAGTAGGTTCCGTAGGTGTGCCATTCAAAAGGTGCAGACATGTTCGCAGGTGTACCGAACAAAAAGTGTGGACGTAAAGTACACACACTTTCATGGAGAGAAAAATGCATGCACATGGGAAATATTATGGTTTGTCCATGGTATTTAGTCCGACATTTTTGATCCTATGGTTTTAGTCCGTGGTTTTGCATCTAAAGTAGTGAACCCAGGTTTTGGGTCCCTAGTATTGGATCTCTATGGTTTTGGAGCATGGTTTGAGAAAGGTCTAGTCTATAAAAGGGAAACGAGATCATTTGGCCAGGTACAGAGGTGTTGAATATATTAAGAAGAGCAAGAACTGAAATTCTGGTGATCGGTTGGTGAGTTATAGCTAGACCTGAATCAAGGAGAAACTTGAGCATTACAAGACAAAGCTACTGATGGGTCGAGATCTCTTTGGCGCATGATCAGATCTATAAATCTGACAGTCTGGGGTATAATTGAAGTCTGATAAATTATCTATACCCAGAGGTCCGCAGGCTAGACACAGCGCAGGTGCGAAGGTCTGCAGGGTCGATACAATGCAGGTGCGGCGGTCCACAGGCTATATACGGTGCAGGTGGGGAAGTCCGCATGTTTGAGAACAGCGTAGGTGCGGAGACCTGTAGGCTCGACATAGCGGAGGTGCGGATATCCGCAAGTTTCTATTGGTGAAGTTGCGGACTTTTCTTGAAATATGTTTTAGCTGTTTTTGTCTATTACTGCAATGTTCAAGGTTATGAATTGGTGTCTGGTTGCTATGTGCTGAGAAATTATTGATTTAGTATTTGTACAAGGAAGTTGGCTGATTGCATGTTTGATTGATATTCATGGATCTAGCTTGAAAATTTATGAAACGTGGTCCCTGGAAGAAAAGAGATAGTTGAAGCCTTCAGTAGGTCAACACCTACGTACTAGTACCTCAGCTAGTACAAGAGCTAAGGGGGTTGTAGCTTCCTTCCAAGAGAATCTGGAGAATGAGAGAAGGTTGTAGCCTTCTGCAGGTTGAAGCCTGCGTGCTGGTATAAGACTGCACCAGTATAGAATCATTGTAAAAAGAAGTTTCTAATTGAACGAAGATAGAGACATATTTCAGCAGGTGGTTTTCACCCACATTGGGTTTCCACCTTATATCTTGTGTTCTTTGGTGTGATTGTCTACTCTATTTTTCCTGTTCCTGTTTATTTTTATATGATTCTGACACACCAATTAATGATCAACATATGAAGAATAAATTAAATTATAAGTCTGAAAGGTATATGCAAGTTTCATTAGGTAGATCTGAAAATAGTTGTATAAATTGAAAAAGAATTTGATAATATTGATTCACCCCCCCTCTTAGTATTATTTTCAACACTATCAGGCTAATGTTATTTCACTTCCTATACTTCCAAAACATTGTGCTAATGGTGGGATTTTAAAGCCTAATATTATTTTGGTTCATAATATCTCTAAATATTTTTGAAATAGTTACTCAAAGGATCAACTAATAGGATACCATTGATCTAGCAGTGGACTAGTGGAACAATAAACTATGTGTTCATCTAAGTGATCACTGGGCTTGTTGAGATATTAAGTAGTGGGTGATAAATTAAGTGGTTTATTGGTCATTTTTCCACCTAAGCCATAAAACATCTAAAAACAATAAATTACTTAGCCAAAGAGGGTTGGGTCATCTATAATAGTTAACTAGCTAATGAAACAATGCATATTTCATGGAAATATTTGAAACTACCAACGCTCAATTATGGAACGAATCCTCCACAATTTAAGGAAGTTGGTTAGGCTTTGGAAATATCAATAAAGGACCCTATGGGTCAAATAAGTTCAGAATATGAAATGATAAAGAGGATGATTCTTATTCAAATCATGCATTTTAATGTTCTCATCACAATAGTTTAAGCTTAGATGTCTTTAGGCACCACCTATTATCATGGAACATAATTTCTCTTAATTTTATTTATTTAGATTTCATTTTCTATTATTTTTTCTTATGTTCCCTCTACCCCCATGTTACACACTATTTTTTCACACCTATTGAACTTCCCTACTTCATACCACGTAGTGCCAAAACCTTGAAAACTATGCAATGTACCCATCCTGATATGCAGTCCAGATCCTCTGTGAAGAACTACTGAAAAGTTTCCTTAAACCTTTCCTAAGAAATATTATCTCAAAACCCTAATTTCTGGGTCACTGTGACTGTGACACTACCCTCTCGTGTTGATGGCAAGTTGAACCATATGAGCCTCGCGCTGCCAACGCAGTTTTTTCCTAGATACTCATGCTAAACCCTAAAAGGCAAGTTTTACCAAAGTGGAGGAGAAGATTCATGATCTAGAGGCTTAGAGAATGGTAAGCTAGATTATGTTCGCTGGGGATGTGCTCAAATTCTCCAAATATTACCCTTTGATCTTATCCCTATGAGCTTCCTCCTTGAGATGAGGACCTTTTGCTATATTTCATGAGATCCTATCTCCCTCTCCCTACCTATAAATTCACCCCCCTCAATTCCAAAATGGTTGGTCTCTGATTATTTATACCCTTAAGCTAAGATAGTGCCTACATGCTATTCACTTTGGCTTGGAGAAGGAGTGATTGGAGAGCTTGAGCTTGGACTTAGACGTTAACTCAAGTAGGGCTATTAACATTAAGGTTTGGTTGTATGATCCCTCTTTTTATTATTAATAGATACAAATGTTGGTTCACTTTCCATAAATGCTTGTGTCAATGCTTCATTTATCTTAATGCTTCTTGATATGTTAAGTGGATTACATTCAATTATGCATGTTGCACTTTTATGCTTTATCATGTCTTTGGCCTCTTGTGTAAGTATTAAAACTATATGAGTAGCAAGGAATAAGACTAAGGAGCAAGTGATTAAGATCTTCAAAAAAGGAGTGCATTATAGCCTCAGAGTGAGGTAGGTCTCCTTCCTCTTCTCTTATTTCGATTGTAATATAGGAAAGTCTCTTATAGACTGTCTTGTTTGTTGCTAGAGACACTCATTGGGCTAGAGGTATCATCTCTGTCTGCTGAGAGGATTTACCTACCCAAAAAAATGGTGACTCCACTAGGGAAGCTATAACCTTTCCATCCATTTCCTCAATCTGATGCTATGATTAGTTTGACCAACCGTCCATTTCTCATCTTGTTTGAGTTAGTATAGGTCTACACAATCACTGATTATTGCCATAGAGTGCTAAGTTCAGATTGTTTTCTGGAATATTTTTTTTTCCCAGATTTTTCTCTCACTGTGAGTTTTATCAGTGATAGTCGCACTGGAAGCACTAGTTTTTACCTATACAGTCACATTGAAAACCTTGTTTTCCACTATTCTCTCGTGCTAAAAATCAGCATGATTTTTTCTATATAAAGTAGTGCTAATGAACCCAACCAACAATGGTTTTCTATTAAAAGTAGTGTTGATGACCCTATCAACACGAGTTTTTCTATATAAAGTAGAATTGATCATTGAATGTGAGAATTTTTAAGGTTTCTACCTTAGAATCCAGTGTGTGTTAGCCCCTGAGGTCTTTTCCCATCATGTATGCTTATATTTATTAGTGTTTTTTATTGTTTTCCTTGATTAATTTGAAAAATTTGTCTCATTGGCTTCGATGTGCAATCTGATTGAGCTCTAAGGTTTCTAGTTAATTGGTCAACACTTGCTTCTTTTAGGTGTCATTAATATGTTGGTTTTGTTGATTGATTGAGTGTTTTTCTGTGGAAATCATTGAAAACATTGTTTTTCATTTGTTTTAGCTTGTCTTTCGAAATTTATTTTTTATGAAAATGCATTAGATTAGTTGCAATGAAAAGTTATTTTTTGGGATTCATCATTGAAAATAGATCAAATTTTTTAGTGATTGAAAGTTAAAAATTGTATTAGGTGCATCAAATCATTCGAAATGAAAATAAAAGCATAATTACTATAAGTGCATCTTAGTGAAAGAAAATGATTTTGTTTCTCATAAGATTACATTTTGCCATTGCATTCATTAGTGAAAGTGAAACAGTAGTTTTCATTTTTTACATCTTGGATTCGAGAAGTTAGTGAGATATGTTTTGATTCATTTTGCTTGATTGATGCATTGTTTGGTTGTCTCTCTTCCCTCATTACTTTAGCTTTCATCAAATGAAAAGCTTTCATTTTTCTCCTTTAGTTGCATCTTACGAATTCATGTGACCTCATTGAGCGATAAAACTGAAACCTAATTCAAGATAAACTTAAAATTTACCTAAATTAACCTAAGGAGCATTTGTAACCTAACACAAATATCTCTAGGTCTAGGCTATAGATGTGTTTTGACATCTTTAAACATAGCAGTTGTCGTTAACTGCTTGCATTGTATCTCAGGGGTGAAATTTGGTTCATTTCGAAAGTATATCGAAGGTTCTCCAGTACTTTTAAGTATATCGGAGGCACTTCAATATAGCAATTATATCAGAATTCTCCCACCAAATGGTTATCCATTAGATAACACTAACACGACTTGTGCTCCCTGTACCATCAAGTATATATTGGGAAACCCCACTAGGTTGCTATCTTTTAGTCACATGTAACTAAGTCAGTCGCCTTGTAAATGTGATATACCGAACACAGAATTTGGGGAGATCGGTTGTCACATGTTAAGTTTTTGGCTTCAGCTAAGGTTTATATTCTAGTTCACAAATACTTGGTAAACCCTCTTGCCTAGCTTACCCCTCTTTTATTTTGTTTTGTTACTTTCTAAAATTAATTAATTGACCACAGAAAAACATCCTTCCTGTGGAAATACTCCTTAGTATATCTTAGGTTGATAATGATGGCAACATTTCCTGATTTTACCAGTTAAGGAAACCCCTTTGATGGGAATCCTATTTCTTTACCTTCTTTTGGAAATACTGGTGCTGTCTATATGGCAACATTTTCCGTTCCTAGATTGACCATTGGTCTGCCAGTTTGGTTATTTTTTACCTCGATGATTCTAAGTGTCCAAAATTCTTTTCGACCAATTTCTCCTTTGCATGAACAACATCAACATCATGTCGATCCTAAAGTTGACCCCTCACCTTCTTCACCTATTTCTTCACCCCATTCTTCCTCTATGCCTGGTGAAAGTTTGGATTCTAGTAACCAAGAATATAAGAAGAAGAAGAAGAGGATGAAGAAGAAGAAGCCAAATAAGCAAGGGGCCAACCAAGAAGCCATTGCTACAGATGCAACCAATGAAGAAAAATATTCCAATCAGCCCCAAAAAGTAAAATTCCCTTACATGTTATATAAGGGCAACCACCTACTTCAAAATTGTCCTAGTATTCCCAAGGTCTTAGAAGTGTGTTACATAGGTTCAAATCAACCTTTGTCATCAGCCTTTGGAGATCATGTTGGTGATAAGATTTCAACTAGTAATAATAAGGTCAATGGGAAAAAGGGAAAAGTCAAATTTCCCTGCAAGTTGTGTGAAGGTAATCATCCCATTCACCTTTGTCCTCTTATGGATGAATCTTCTAAAGCGTTGGAGACCTTATAGCTTCCTAGCCTCATCTTCTAGCTGGTTATCGAAATATTTTCCATGATCCTTCATTATTTTATCCAATGATTGATCAAAAGCCATCTTTGGTCAACCTTTCTCTCTCTAAAAGTAAGTTTCGTAAGTTCATTCTTGACCAACCATTGGTTGAGAAAATGGTAGACTTGGCTCCACCTTCAGTGAAGAATACCTTTTAGGTAGAGAGTGGACCTCATACCACTCAGGTTCTTCTGGTTTCTTTAGTTTAAAATGAACTAGAGGGAAATTTTCTCGTTCCGAAGGTGCATGAGAGTAGTTCTCCTATTCCCATAGAGCAAGCGGGTAGCTCTCACATTCCTATGAAACACCTGCCGAGTATTTGAGTCACTTATTTTGATTGGATTTGACTGGGAGGATATCACCTTCCATCTTATGTGGCATTCCAAATTACAGTTCAGGCTTACCATATGGTTGTACCAATCATAGTCATATATGAGGGCACATCTCTTAGAATTATGTCCTCAACTACTTAGCAAGCTTTAGGTCATCCTCAATTTGTCCCCGTCACCCAGAACCTGTTAGCTTTTAATAGAGGAACTAGTCAACTATTAGGGATCCTTCCTAAGTTTCCTATTACTTTGGGAGGAAATATCGTCTATATAGATGTGATTTCTGTCCAAGGTCGTTGTATTTTAATCTACTCCTTGCCTGTGACTATGTTTACATCATGGGAGCTCTTGTTTCTTCTCTCTTTCGAGTGATGTGTTTCCCACATGAAGGAAGAATTATGATCATTAATTAGCTTACATTGATTGGTCCTGAATCAACTCCCAATTAACCATCATCCCTAAATGGTCCTTATGTCCAAGTGGTATCACCCCCACCACATGTTAATTACGTGGCTACCTATTCCATGCCCGCCTCTACTGATGATCTAGTAGGTGATGTATTACATCATATATTGGAGGCATTGGAGCTCAATTTTTCATTTGGATCCCTGCACATGTATTAATTCTAGAGTATTGTTCTCCCATCTGATGATAAGCTCTTAAAAGCTGTTATCACGCAAATTTTCCTTGAAGTTGTAAGAAGAAGGAAAGGGGTCCGAGGCAACCACAAACCAACTTTTAAGTATAGAATCTAGCCAATATGTACTTAGAGAGAGCTCTCTCTTTAGGATTTAGCTTTTTCTTATAAGATATTAGGCTAGTTATGAAAGCTTGGGAGTATTGATTGTGTTTGGTGGTGGAATTCAGGAGCAGATGGATAGAACAGAATACCTCAGGCCATTGGGCTATGGAGTCAACTAAAGACGGCTCTAACTGGATTAGGATGATTCAGCAAAGGAGGGCTTCACAGGGCAAGATAGCTAAACAGAAGACAAATGGTAACTTGAAAGAGTGGAATGGTCTTAAAAGGGAAGAAGGGAAATTAAGAATCCTTCAACAAGTTTTAAAAAGAGGGAAAGCGACTAATCATTAATAAAAAGCAATTAAGAATTTCTTATTAAATGACTATAATGACAAACTAAGAAGCAAGGAGCAGTTAAGAATTCCTTGCCTGTGATAGTTTAGAGGAAAACATTTAGAACAAAAATGATTTTAAAGACAGATTGCAATTAAGAACTTACTGAAATATATTGTTTCATTTCTTATTCAGATATGAAACATAAATGAAATATTAAACCAGAAAACAATAACACATGAGATATAGAATACTTATTTGTCCAATGTTTGACACGTGAATCCTATAAAATTTCCCTTGCTTTATTTCTTCATCCAGCTAGCCATACAAGAATTGTCCAACAGCTTTTCTTTTCCAAAATAATAAGTCTAGAGAAATGTCTAAGAATCCACCCTCAATACTCCGAATGAGGGAGTATTTATACAAAAATATACGATAAGATATCTCATAACAGAGAGAGATATAATCTAGGAAACCTAACTATATGTTACATAAAAGGAGAGATAGATGGTCTTGAAGATAGAAGCTAAGAATGAAATGAAGGCTTGCTGTCCCTATTTTTGTTAATGAGCTAGAGGCAGGCCCTATGATTGGGCATCTTGTTGTCTAGCTCGTAATTATGTACTGGCTTCTTTCTTTTTAACTTCTTACTCATACTCTTTGACTTGTTCTAATACTCTTTTACCAAAAGTGACCATGGTAAATACTGCAAACTTACTTTTTACAAAGGTAAATAACAAAATTTCTGCCATATCTATCCACCAATCTTCCTTTGGTATCCTGGTCCTTTGTAGATTTTTGAAGATTTCATCAGCCTCTGTGTATTTTACAAAATTAGGCTGAACTAGAAACAAATGTTTTATTTCATATTCAACATAGAAAAGGTTCTCTAGACTGTCATAGAGAACTCTGCCTATAGGTAGTGCCTTGGGTGCCGATGCACTAGTTGAACAACTGGCTTTATTATTTGCATACTGAGCCAATTTGTCAACATAATCTTCATGCCTCATCAATTTATCATTAATAACTAAAGGATTGGGAAGTCCTTTGTTCTGTAAAATACCAAAATTCTCCATAAAATCATTAATGTCCTCTTGCATGTTTTGGAATTTCCTTTCTGAGTTCTGCATCAAAGACCTTTTGGTTAATACTTTCTTGATTTCTAGGATAGTCCCAGTTCTATTATCAATATTCAGATCTTCTAACTGGTACTGATTCCTGTTGTTCAAAAAATTTATTAGCTTGACAATTTCCTCAGGCTTACCTCCTAGCTCTTCCTTAGTTCTCTGAATCTCTTGGAGAGCAATTTGTAGCAATTCAATCTATTCAAAAATTATTTGTATGGATGGCCAAGCATCATTTATTGATTGAGTGATGTTAATCCATAAAATCTTCCGAATTTCTATTAAGGGATTTTCAAAGGTGAGGTCCTTCTCTAGTGTTTTAACCTGCTGATCTAAGCCTTTATTCTTCCTTACCTCTTCAGCAAAATTAATCTTGGAAACATCATATTTTTGCTCTAAAGTGAAAAAAATTTCTTTTACCTTTTGGAGTTTAGAAACTTGGAGTTTCATCTCCTCCATTGACTTGATTAATTCTTCTATACTCAAACCTGAAGTTCCTACTGGTGTTGTGCCTATGCTTGTACCTGTAATTGCTTCTGTTGTGACCAAGGGGACATTGGGTGCCAAAGCTATTGCAAGTGTTGAAGGGACTGCCGTGGAGATCACTGGTATCAAATTCTGAGGCTAGGAGTTTGACTCTCCCTGCTTGCTTTTGACCAATTACTCCAATTCCTTCTCAGTCTCCTTCAATTGTTCATTTAGCTTGAGGACTAAGTCCATAAGCTCTTCTTCAAAATTCTTTTGAATAACTTCAGCAGTTTGTGGATGCCTTGATGGAGGCAACTTTAACTGCTTTATCAAGGTAGCTATGTCTTCATATTTCTTCTTTATCAAGGCCTCTGTAGCCTTTACATCCTTTGGGTTATGACCCAATCCAATAACCAACTCCTCCAATGATTTGAATCTATTGTCCTTAGCCTGTGAGGAGGCTCTTTCTAGCTGTAGTTGAGCAGTTGTGTTATTTAATGAATTCTCCAACCTTTGGGCCATCATTGCCTTGCTGGTCTATGTAGAATACACCATTTCCCATGTTTTCTTATGTAGTTCAATCTGATCTAAGGGATGAATGTCCTTGGCCATGACCTCAAAATCAGTTTGAGGTAGTCTACTATTGACTGAGGCTGTTGTACTTTAAGCTTGAAGAAACTCATCTGCATTTTTCCCTCCTTGATGTCATAGGCTGACATCAATCTATTCTGATTGGTAGGATCCATCTTTAAATACCGATTCTAGACTTGGATCCTTATTGGTTCATTTCTGACCTTTATTTCTTTGAATTTCTCTTTAATGTCTGGGTTATTATTACTTGAAGGCCTGGAGGATGATACTTCAGCACTTTGTTGTCTCTCCAGCTCCTGTCTCTATGAGCTAGAAGGTGTTCCACCAGTTGGTAAAGTATGCTGACTGTCTACACCTGTTTTTCTTTGACTCTCTATTGTTTCTTCAAAAAATTCCTGTTCTGAATTAGGATTTAGCCTGTGCCTCTTAGCACCATGCTGATCTGATGGACCATTGGTAGGGGTAGCTACTTCCTTGTCTCTTTTTAAGCTCTTTTCCTCATTTTGAGGAGTCTGTAAAATTGGACAGTCTCCCATGTTCACTTGAGTTGGGTGGGCCTGAGTTTGAGCCTGCTCCTAAGAGGTTTGAGGCTGCTTTTACATGGTTGATTGTTCTATTGTTGGAGTGCTGGTCTCTTTTTCTCTTCCCTGTGATATCCCTGCAATTGGTGCACTTATTTCATGTGAGTGCCTTTGAGAGGTATCAGTTGTTCGGGCACTAGTCCCCGGTGTTGGCTTTTGAGAGGTCCCAAATAGAACTTGTTCAAAAGAATCTAGGTCAAGTGTCTTTTCAAGATCCTTCATTACATTTTTTATGTTGACCTGATAGCTATATATTTCTATAAGAGTCCCTTCCCTCCACTCATCCATGTTAGCATATTGCTCAATCTATGGAATTCTATGATGAAAATATGGTGATAGTCTATTTTTCATTCTTCTATCACAGATGAAACTATGGGGGCATATGGAGTCTAACTAAAACTTTTGCTTAATTTCATGTGGTCTTCTAGGATTTGTTCTGCTACTTTCCCTGCTTCCCTATTATTGCAGACAAAAGGGCTTCTTTGATTATTAGTTGTGCTTTCTTATTGGCCTTGGTAAAATGAATCTGATCTGAGTTGATCATTTTTCTATAATATTCTAATGGAAACAGTCTCATTGGAACATATCTTGGTAATTTGAATGGGGAAAGCTCACACCCATATACTCTTATTTCTGTGTGATTCTGGTACAAGAACCAGTCACCTACCTTGTACTTTTTGGAAAGCTGAAGTATCCTTTTGATGTCATCACCAATTTTAGGAGGATTTCCTGTCAACATGGTAGTCACTGGGTGGACAAACTAGTCAATGAACTCATTAGATTAATATGGACAGGCAAAAGATTCATGGAAGCTAGAAGTCCAAAAGATGATAGACCTTGGATTACCCTTTGTATCAAGTTTCTTGATAGAAAATGGGAATTTGTTAGACTGATAATAAACGATGAGGTGATATTTGAATGTGGAATATTTGAAAAGATTCTCATTTTCCGGTCTCATGAACTGGTCATGGATCTTCTTAGCAATAAATGAAGCATACTTGATAGTAGGAGGCTGACAAGGCGTAAAGATAGACATCAACACTAGGGTCAATTCATCTACATATTCGCTAGTGTTGAATCCCATGACTGCAGATATCATATCAACTACAATTTTGTCTATTTCTGTGAAGAAAACTGATATATAAGGAGGGGGATCTTTAGGTTGATACTCTTTTAATATGAAAGTCTGTCAGATGCGATTGAGTTTAGATTGGGATAATTTAGTTGATTTCTCAAGCAAATTTCCAAGGGAAATGGGGGTGAGGATTTTATTAGGATGAAATTGGAGAATCTCATTGATTGAGTCAGCAGTTATGGTGAAGAGGACTATTTGATTTGGACACATCATTGTTCTGAGGTTTGGGTCATAATTTGCATGGCATTGATGGATTATATCAGGAAAAACATGCATAGAGGGGAGAAAGTACATTGGGAGGTTGGATTCCCATAGCCCCAAGATATCATTGTCATTCAAGTGATTATCTCGACATTGGCAAAAAACTTTCAGATGGTGTTTATGAGTTATCAGGTCTTTTATTTGAAAATCCTTATTTGCCAGGGGCAGATAGTCTAAACCACGGTGAGGGGTGGTAATGGGTGCAATATTTAGAGCCACAGGGGTTTCCATTTTGGTTCTTGTGGATTCAAAAAGGAAACTGGAGTTTTTGGGGGAAATGATGAAAATGGAGGGTATAGGGAACTTGAATTTCAAAGGTGGTAACTAAATTATGGTGATTTGGGATTCTTTTTTAATTAATTTGCAGCAAAAAACAAATATTTGTAGGGTTTTCTTTGGTGAGGATTGGTAAATACCTGTTTTTAATAAGGGCGATGGAATGCAGGTACATTGGGGTAATGGAGGACTCTGAGCAGTGTCGACTGCAAATTTTGAAGGAGGTCGGTGGCTGGGAGTATGAGCTAGTTGACCTTGTCACTAAGTTTGCATGGAAGAATATGTATGCAGAATAGAACGACGAAATGATTTGTTTTGTTTTTTATACAAAGTCAAGAATTTGGCGGGTTTCAGGATTTCGATGGGTGGCATTAGCGAGCAATGATATGATGTTTTGTCATTTAGTGGGAGGTGGTAAGTGGTTTTTATCTCACCACTTATGGAGTGGGCGGTATTTGGGCTCATCCACGAGATTGCATAGAATGAGTCACATGTGGCAAGAGCACTGTTCACAAAACTGCTTCGCGATCACACGCTAATGCTCGGTTGCGGAGGGCCCTGCGATATTCACGACAGTGGCTAGATCTCGGAGGCTCAATCAGACGGCTATCAGGGAGGTAAGGTGACGAGGGTTTAATGAAGGTGGGCCCAATATAATTAAAGGTTTTTTAATCATATTGGGAGCAATGGGATTGGTCGGGAAAGTTATTAATTAACCATGAGGGTTAATTAATTCTTATTTAATGTGCAGGGTCGGGGTTCTTAATTAGTTACATATTAACTTATTAATCCCATTTAAAAATGTATTATAGTTATATTTTAACCGAAGGGGCAGGATATTAATATTTGGGGTTTTTTACATAGTTAAAGTAATATAGGAGTGGGAAATCTTTATATAGGGGAACTATACAATAATATAAGTTAGCAGTTAATATGACCAAGTGAAGTAAGCACTAAGTCTAAACATTTTTATGTGTATATTTAAACTTAGGCTAAGTGAGAAATAAGGGTTTTTTTTATGGAAAATGTTTTAATTTTCCTAAGTAAAATAGGATTTTACTTAGGAAAAACTTTATAAGGGAATGAATGACTTATGAGGGGGTATGGTTATTAGGTTTAAGTACTCAGGAATTATAAATTATTGGGCCAAGGGTCTGGTCCCTTCAGAAGTCAAAGAAATGCTCTTAGCCCCTCTAATTTGATAGATACATTGGCACTTGGGGGAAATTAGTGAAAATTTAGGGGAAATGAGTAAGGGAGCTAATTATTTTGACTTTGCTTAATTGATATGCCTTCCATGTGATACATGCCTTTGCCTTGTGATGAAAGTAAAAGATTTACACATTTAAACTTATCATTCACCATATGTTATTCTACAACCATCATCTACTTACCCTACCTACTTAACCTAGCATTTTTACTTCTTTATTAGGGTGCACTTGAACTTGCAAACCCTTATGAAACTTTTCTTTTTTTTACATGGTAATGCCTATCTAAGTCTACACTTATTACACCCAAGGGTTCAAATTAAACTATTGAGCTCCTTCTTCACTCTACCTAGATTAAACTGTTTGGTCAGATCTTTATTCTCTATTTCTACAACTTGAAATTGAAATATGAACTAGCCAAATTTAAACTATTTGACTGTTCATGAATTGTGGCATGAGTGAAAAATTGCACACAATTGTTTATTATACAAAAGTAAAAAAGTAGTGCCATTTAGAATTGCACACTTTCTTGGTCTTTCTTTTGTTGGGGCTCATTTTCTTTCATTTTTTGACCTTTTTTTATTCTTTTCACCCTTTGATTTTTCTTTTAGGGTATACCCTCTTTACATTTTTTAATTTTTTTTATTTTTCACAAATATGGAAAACCTTTGCAACAAGTAAAGGTATAAAAATATTACATAGTTCATCAAGTCAATCATGATATATGACACCTATTAGTATAGGGGCATAATAGTGGCTCCACTTGGGGATGTCTTTTCCTAGTGAAAAGTCAAGAATAGTAGATCAGATGGCCTCTAAATGACTTTGACTATACTCTTGTATCTTCTTCTACTTTCTACTTAAATGTATGTATGACAATGATACTTTTGAAGCTTAGGGCCTTCTCTTCAGGCTTCAACTCCAAAATTTTACTGTCCAATCCACACTGACAGTACAAAATATATAATATGTACATGTTAAGAATATTGTAACTCTAGTAAGTAGGATCAAAGTAATGCTTTAACATCTGACTATTGACTGGTCCTTCTTCTACTTCGATACATCTACGTTTTTAAGAAAATATGCATTGATTCTCTTGAAAGCATAGATGATGTATGGTCCTTTCCATAGGAAGTCAAACTTCCCATGTTTTCCCTTATCCTCTCTTCTGGAATCCCATCTTAACACTTTATCTCCAAGGTATAAATCTTTTTCCTTGGTTCTTTTGTCAAATATCTTCTTAAGCTTCTCGTGCAACACTTGGGATCTTTGGTACACCTCCTCTCTGTTCTGTTGTAAATTGATGGTCTGGTATCCTTCTTTGAATATCATTAGGTTCCACTTGAGATTCTTGGAGTATTTTCATAACAGGGACTCCTAATGATGAAGGAAATACAACCTCCATGCCATATACTAACTCATAAGGACTGGTTCCAATGGATTTTTTGGTTGTAAGCCTATCTGCCCACAATGCATTTATCAGTATTTTGTTCCAAGTTTTATTATTCTCTTCCAATAGGCTTTTGATGATATTAATGAGACTCTTGTTGTAATATTTGGCCAGTCCATTCCCTTGAGGGTAATAGGTTGTGGAATGGACCAGAGTAATGTCGTACTTGTTACAAAAACTGATCATCTTCTTTGATTTGAAAGCTGCAGCATTACCAGTAATGATTCCAGTGGGACAACCAAACCTAGACAATATATTGGTCTCTAAGAAACCTATGATCACTGTGTCATTAGCCTGTCTGGAGGGGATGGCCTCTATCCATTTAGTAAAATAGTCAGTGGTAGTGAGTATCCATTTATGTTTGCCTAAGGATGGAGGATGGATTTCTCCAATGAAGTCAAGAACCCATTGTTGAAAAGGCTTCTCGATGGAAATGGATTTCAGAGGTAAAGGTAACAATTTTCTCTTGCCTTTAAAACTTTGACACTTATGGCAAGAAGTCACAAATTTCTTTACATCTACAAACAAGGTTGGCCAATAGAATCCATCCCTTAGGATCTTATCTATAGTTGATTTCCAATAGAGGTGTCCACCACAGTCTTCTGCATGAAATTATTGGAGAGCCTTGTCAGCTTCATCTTTTAATAAACAATTGAATAAAAGTCCTTCATGATTTTTCCAAAAAAGAGTGTTATCTAAGATACAAAACTTTGAAGCTTTCATTTTTCAAAACCTATTCTTTGTTCTGGATAACCCTGGAGGAGCCTGCAGGTTTTGTAAAACATAAATTACATTAGCATACCAAGGTGAGTCTAAAAAGGCTTGGCTGATTTGTGGATTCACCATCTCCTATTCATCATCCAGTTCATTTATGTCCAAGGCTTGACAATTAGTTTCTGCCATGATTTTGCCCAATCCCTGTCCTTTTATCAGTTTTGTAGGTTTTATTTCTATATCATACTCTAAGATGGTAGCAATCCATTTACCTCTTTTTCTCTCAATTCCATCATGAGTTAGGATGTCTTTGACAACTGCATTAGGTACATAAGCTATCACATGAGAGTATAATATGTAGACTTTAAAGTCTTTAATGGCTTTTACCAGTGCCAAAGGTTGTTTCTCCATTATTTTGTATTTTAATGATGCATCTCTGAGTGCTTTAATAAAAAAGGCTATAGGTTTTTCACATCCTTGATCATCCTTTTGTAATAAAACTACTGCTATGGTGTGTTCTGATGCAAATGAAAAAATTATGAAGTCTCTATCAAATTGAGGACTAGTGAGGACTAGTATTTTGGTTAAGGCCATTTTGATTTCTTCAAATGATTGTCTGGCCTCTACTGTCCATTTGATATTTGAATCCTTTTTAAGCATGTTATTTAATAATCTTATGAGTTCTGCTAAATTAGAAATGAATCTTCTCAAAAAACGTATCTTCCCTAAGAAAGCTTGAAGTTCTTTGATACTTCTAGGATGAGGTATCTGTAGAATAGCTTCGATTCTAGCAGGGTCAATTCGAGTTCCATCCTAAGATATGATGTGACCTAAAAGTTTACCTTCCTCCAGACCGAACAAGGACTTCTTTGGATTCAAAGAAATACCATATCTTCTACATTTTAAAAAGACTTGTCTGAGGTGGATGTATGAGTGTAAGAAAAAACAGGTGCGATGACAGACGGGCGATTCTACTTGCACTAAGGCTCGAGCATTAACCCTATTACCTTTCTCCTCTGTGCTTTTGGTGATCCTGATACAGTACTCCCACTGAGTTCTTCATCATGGATCTGCCCTTTGGAGGGGCGGGCTCAACCCCCCCTTCACCCATCGGTCCCTCTTCTGACAAGACAGTACACTCAAACCCTCAGATCAATCCAGGTGCCCTCCCTCGAACCGACCAGGACACTGAACCTACCATCGATACTATTAGGGACTCTGCAGTAGGTTCTGTGGCCGCCAAAGATAAAGGCATTGACCGAAAGGCCTCAATGTCACAGCTAAAGGCATCTTCTGCAACATGCATCCTGAAGACTGTAGAAAGAATCAAAGTAGATCTCCCCAGTCATACAATATATGAGGGATCATGCACTCATAGGCAAGTTCCGCCGATTCTGGCCAACTGAAAATGCCTTGCATGGATGGATAGCTTCCTAAAGGACAAGTTACTTTGCAGCTTGGCCCCAAAGGCTTCTTTACTGCTACTTTTAATTGTGTGGAGGACAAAACTCGCATCTTCAAGGGAGGCCCGTATTTCTTCAACTCTTCAGGCCTATACCTTCGTGATTGGATAGAAAGGTTCAACCCAAACAAAGAAGATTCCAGCTGGGCTCCAGTATGGATATGTATGTATTCTCTTCCCTTGGAATACTGGAATGAGGAGACCTTAAAGGACATAGGCAACAAACTGGGGGTACTCATCAAAGCAGTTGAGGAAACCAAAAATGAAAGATACACCTCCTATGCCAGGATCCGTGTTCACATGCATCTGACCAAAGCACTCACGGACTCGATAAGTCTATTTCATGATGATTTTGAATGGATCCAAACAATAGAATACGAGCATGTTCCTTTTCATTGCAGAAAATGCCATGAACATGGCCATCTTTTCAGGGACTGCCCTTTGAATCTTCACTCCAAAGCCCCAGTTAATGAGACTAGCAAAGATACTAAGGGATTTACAAAGGTCCCTAGTCGCAGAAGGCATGTCAAGAAAACTCTAGTAGCCCTAGATAACTCCAAAAACCCTGAAAACTAGAACAGATTTGAAATTCTGACTTCTCAAAACACTACGGAGGATCACCTTGAAATCCCTCTCCTTCCTCAACCACCAAGCCTCTAAAATCTTTAGCTCCGAACTTAGCCTCCACTCTCACTAGCTTTCCCGCCTCAACCTCCTCTGAGAAAATAGATCCAAAAACCACCTTGCAATCCTCCTCTATGGAGATAGATGCAGCTGTAGCTCTCAGTATTCATCAAAAGACAATCGAGGAAGAACATAATACTCTGATACACATGGATGAGGAACCAAAAAGAGTAGATCTGGAAGGTCTAGACATTCTGAAACTGGAAACAGTGTGCAGACAGAAAGAATTTAATGCAATACCCCCCCGAGAAATCGAAAGGCTTGAAGTAGTTCTAGCCAGAGCATAGCATAACAAATGTCTAGTTATTCAGGCTGGTAGTCCTTGGGATGGAAATAAAATCTTGAAAGATACGAAAAAACGAGGGCACAAAATGGATTTGCAAAGGACCATTATCATCGGAGAAATGCTGGTGGAATCTGGTAGATTCCCCAAGCTGACCAAATTTTCCAAATATCTTCCCCACTATTCCTCATGAAGCTCATCTCATGGAACGTGAGAGGGCTTAATAGCCCCACGAAACACAGCATGTTAAAAATTATGATCTAGCAAGAAAAGCCTTCAATAGTCTTTCTTCAAGAAACAAAAAGTAATGGCACTGTATTGGAAAGGATTCTAAATAAGGTCTGGTCAGGATGCCGCTCAGTCTCAGTGGATGCTTCAGGTGCTTCAGGAGGGCTGGAAATCTTGTGGAACGTAGGTACTCTCCCTTCAAGACTTTCATGCCTGACACATCTTCATTCGAACAAACTTTCACCTAATTGGGACCAACATCCATGACCATCTCTCTAATGTGTATTTTCCACAAGATTTACAAAAAAAGTTGGATCTACTAGACACACTCATAGCTCTCAATTTAGATAGGCGGTTTCCCCTTTGGATTTGCAGAGGTGACTTTAATATAATTACTACCTTGGAGGAAAAATCCGGAGGTAGATCGAAGCTAGAAGGTGAGAGCATCGGCTTCAAAGACTCCATCCATAGTAATTATTTAATGGACCTTCAGACTTCTAATGGTATGTATACCTAAACCAATAAAAGAAAGGGACCACAACATATAGCTTCTAGGCTAGACCGCTTCCTTATATCGGATAATGCCATACACCTGGGTGGGGACTTTCATGCTTCCATCATGCCTCAAGTGGGCTCTGATCATTGGCCCATAATGCTACAGTGGTCGCGCCCGGGCACAAAGTGCAATAGACCCTTTCGCTTTGAAACCTTTTGGTTCTCTCATCCCAACTTCAAAGAAGTAGTTAACGAGGCTTGTAAGTCCTTCATTCCCCCTGCAGGAGCCAAGATGTTCTAGTTCCAACAAAAACTAAAATACCTCAAACAAGTTCTCAAATCATGGAATCATACTCAGTTTAGTAACATCTTTGAACATCGGAAAGTGCTGGAGCAACAGATGAATTCATTACAACAGAGTATTATCTTGGAGGGAAGAATAGAAGATTATGCGCAACAGGATCAGACCCTCTTGACCAAGATCGAAGCACGAAGGCAGCAAGAAGAAGTCCTGTGGTGACAAAAGTCCAGAATCAGATGGCTTAAGGAAGGGGAGAAAAACACAAAATTCTTTCATAGATATACTATTCAAAGGAGAATGCACAGTAACATCACCTTCATTAATAATCGACAAGGGGAGAGATTAGAGGTGCATGAAGAAGTGGAACAGGAATTCAAAGAGTACTTTCAGGATATTCTTAGGGAGCCACTGGGGTGCAAGGATCAAGCCATATGATCACTTACGCAGCATATTCCTAAAATTATTACGGAGGACCAAAACAATATGTTGCTCCAGCCCATCTCCACACAGGAAGTGGAGGATGCCATGGCCCAACCTAAGGATGGCAAAGTGCCTAGACCCAATGGCTTTACAGCCAACTTATTTCACGTGTTTTGGGCGCTTATCAACACAAAGGCCTGGGAGATAGTGGAGGAATCAAGATTGATGCACTAGATCCTTCCTTCCCTAAATTCTACCTTCATAGTGCTAATACCTAAAGCAGATGAACCCAATACGTCTGACAAATATAGGCCCATTACACTTTGCAATGCATCTACAAGCTCATATCCAAAGTCTTGGCGAACAGGCTTAAACCTCTTCTCACTTCCTCATCTTACCAAAGTAGATTGGATATGTAGAAGGGCGCCAGATAATGGACGGAATCATTCTCTCAAATGAAGTGATCCACTCTCTCAAGCTACTAAAAAAGCCAGGTATGATACTCAAGCTAGATCTTTCAAAAGCTTTTGATAAACTTAGCTGGAACTATATCCATCAGATGTTATTGGCATTCGGCTTCAATCCTACTTGGACTCAGTGGATCATGAATCTCATCTCTTCACCCAGTTTCTCCATCCTGCTTAATGGCTCACCTTCTGAGCCCTTTCATCCTTCTCGTGGCGTTCGACAAGGTGACCCTCTTTTCCCTTTCCTCTTTGTTCTCATTGCCGAAGGTCTCAGTCGCCTTCTTCATTCTGCCATCTCCTCCCATACCTTAAAGGGCATTTCTCTTCATGGTCTTCCCCCCATTTCCCACCAACAGTTTGTCGATGACACTATGATTTTCGGCCACCCGTCAGCACAAGAGGCCTCCACCTTTAAAGCCCTGCTCAATCTCTTCTCAGAAGCCTCTGGAACCTCCATCAATGCCTCCAAATCCTACCTCTTCTTCTTTCAAACTCCCACCCTGACCCAGATGAACATCGCCAAGATTCTGGGCTTCCCGATAGCCATGCTTCCTTCAAATTATCTGGTAGCTCCTTTGTTGGACTCAGCTTTTAAACACGCCTCCTGGAGAACCCTCCTTGACAACCTAGAAACCAGGCTCTCTTCTTGGACTTTCTGCTCGCTCAATATTGCTGGTAAGCTCATCCTAATCAAATTCGTTCTCCAAGCTATGCCTCTTTATCTTTTTTCTATCTTGGCAGCTCCTAAATGGGTTCTTAAGAATATCCGCAATCTTCAAAGAAGCTTTCTTTGGGGATCCTCAAGACTCAACAGGAAATGGGCTCTTGTCAGATGGACTGAAGTCTTTCAACCGAGATCAGCTGGTGGGCTAGGTTTGAGGGATCCCCTTCACAGCAATAATACAATGGGAGCCCGTATGTGGTGGAACTGGATTTCCGAACCTCACATTCCTTGGGCACATCTCTGGTAAGCCAAATATGCGCCAGGAAGTCAATGGGATGATCTCATTAGAATCAACACAACAACTCCTTGCTTGTTTATTTGGAATGTTTCCAAGCAACATAGTGCCTTTATTCAAGCGCACAATTTTTGGGAGATCCATTCGGGTACCACAGCTAGATTTTGGGAGGATTCATGGCAACAACTCCCCAAACTAGCCTCATTCTTCTACAAACCCAAATGGGAAGCTTCTATGTAGCAAACTGACCAAATCCATGTTCATCAGTTTTGGCAGCAATAATCCCCTCAAGATTTTCAACTCTAGAGATTAGCTAGTACCTGGTAGGGGGAAACATATGAAGAGATTGACCAGAAGCTAAAATTCAGGAAAATTAAATACTTGGATCAAAAGGACAAACTGCGATGGGGACACATGCCAAAAGGTATGTTCACTACCAAGGAATCATACCAAATTCTCTACCAACCCATGCAGACAATAGAGGATCAACTTTGGGAACATGTATGGCAACCAAGCATCTGACCCAAGGTTTCCAAAAGCGAGGCTTTAATGGACCTTCTAGATGCCCTAACTGTAATCTTAACTCAGAAACCATCTTGCATCTCCTGGATACCTTCCCATTAGCAGCACAATTTTGGGAGAGAATTGCTTAGTGCAATAGAAGAACGGGCAGACATGTGGGAGATATTACAGACACTATCAGAAACTGGCGGAGGCATCCATTCCAAAGCCTTCTTCTCAACTCCCTTTGGAGCGTCCTTCCGGGATTTGTTTATTGGATGATATGGAAGGAGAGAAATAATAGAATCTTCAACAATCTCAGCAAGCCACTTGACACCCTATGGATTCTTTTCAAACAAAATCTACAAGAAACTCTTGCTCTAAGACACTGGCAAGACTCGAACCTACTAGACTCTCCTTAGGAATGCCTCATCCTGAAAGATTGGAACTTGGACCTCACTTTTTTAGCTCAAGTCAAGACTAGTCCCCCAATCAGCACTACTTCTCCCCACAATTGGTCTCCTCCGGCTTCCCATTCTTACAAATTGAACTTTGATGGGGCTGTTAAGGGCAATCCTGGGCTAGCTGGATATGGTGGTGTCTTCAGAAACAAAGTTGGCTTAGCATTGCACATATATCATGGGTCAGTTGGCAAAGATACCAACAATGCTACAGAACTTGAAGGTTTATGGAAAGGCATCTGCATAGCAGAAAAGGAAATTTTTTTCCCTCTTGTGGTAGAAGGAGATTCTCAAATCTTAATAGCAGCTGCTACAAGGATTCACTCAAGTACCTTGACAGCAAAGATTTCCTTGAGCTGGCGGCTTCTAAGCAGATTGGAACAAATTGAAGAATGGCTCGGGACTTCCCGTAGCATTACCTTCAAGCATATTCGGCGTTCTTCCAACAAGGTAGCAGACAGATTGGCTAATTAGGGAGTCAATCAGCAGCTCCTGTTTTTCTCTGGTCCATTAAGCGATTCAAATGATGCACAACTCAAACAAGACTGCACTTCTCTAGTGCAACAAGATTTATCTCTCCCAGATGCGGGTGTGTAGTATAGTGAGCAGTACAAAGGCAGCATGGAGGGTGGGCATGGGGCTAATCACCATCGCTAGTCGGCCTTGCATGAGGTATGAGTTAAAGTTTCAGGACAACAACTTTAATGCTGCATGAACGTAGCCCCTTCTCTCTCGCCAGTATGTTAGTTTATCTGCAATGGCACTCTGCTCGATTTTCACTCTTTCTCATCCCTTGCGCTCATGCTGGTCTAGCGAGGCTGAAGCTCCTAGCTCTCAAGACAGACCAGGGTACTGTCTGGCTCTGGATCGAAGCGTTGATACTTATCAATGCTTTCATGCTTCAAATTATTTGTTTTGCATCTTCCTCTGCCACCCGCTCTCAGTCCCCTCCATGGTTGTTCACTCCGCTCCTCCAGCAAACTTCAAAATGCCCAGAGTACGCTCAAGGATGAGCTGCAGAAGAGGCAGCTCCCGTGGCCATGTCTCCCGCCAACCTTCCTCCACAACCTTGGACCCTTCGTATGAGGCTTCAGATTTCTACTTTGATAGATATCCTATGACCAGAAGTGGTCGTGGTAGGGGACGAGGGCAGTTCATCACAGAAGCACGCTCTCAGCACTCCCATTCTCACATGGCCCGCTTTCGCTTCCACTGCACTCTAGGCAATTCCTCCTTCATTGCTTCAGTCACCGTTGAGTTATGTGAGGATATTGTGGGTTCGAGGGTTGTTAGTCCAGGGGTTCCTTTGGAGCCGAGGATGGAATACAAGAATGAATCCTCGTAGATTGCGATTACTCAGAGAAAGGACCTAGGTGGCTCTGCAAAACTGGATACTACCATCCATGCTGGTCTGAGCGCTCCTACAGGTGGCGGTTCTTCAAGTAAAGGGGGCCAATCCTCTAAGTTTGAAGACCCAGATCAATTTGGTTGCCGCATTGTTGAACAGGTCTGCACCTTCTGGTTTTGTTCAACTGCTGTAAGTAGATGCTCAATCCCTTCCAGATCCATAGTCATTTCATGTTTTATAGCTCTCAGAATTAAGTCCTTTTCAATCTTTTACTTGTCGGTTTCCCCTGCGTGGGTGGCATTCTCCTATCTTTTGGTCACTGTCTTGGTTCATTCTGTTTATGGGTCAGATTCTGGTCATGTAGAGGCTGCGCTATACTGGGTTTTTGATTGGTTCCATTCAATCTATCCTGGTCTTCAGTTACAGTTTCCAGATATATCAAGTCTTAAAGCACGTCATTATGCAGGTCTTCTGGTCAGTTTTTCAAGCGATATTTTGTAAGCATGCCATATCTTAGGCTAGAACTCTCGAGGCCTCTGCCTCTCTGTAACCATATTTTTGTATCAATATAGGAGTAGACAAATTTAGAAAAAAAAAAAAAAAAAAAAAAAGGACTTGTCTGAGATGGTCCAAGTGTTGTTGATCAGATTTGGAAAAAACAGTTAGATCATCTAGATATACAACAATAAAATCATGAATTTCTTTGGCAAATGTAATGTCCATTTCCCTTTGGAAGGTTGCTCCTATGGTTTTTAGTCCAAATGGCATCTTGATGTACATAAATGTGCCCCATGGTGTTGTAAAAGAAGTTTTTCTTGGTCATCGCGATGAACCAGAATTTCTTTATATCCTGAAAATCCATCTAAAAGTGAAATTCTAGAAGAACCAACTACCCTTTGCAAAATATGATCCATCTTGGGTAAAGGATAGTTATCTTTAAGAGAGACCTTATGCAGATTTCTCAGATCAACACATAATCTAATTTCCCCAGTTTTCTTCCTAGTAGCCTCTAAGTTAGACACCCACATTGAAAATCTGATAGGGGTAATAATCCCTGCTTCATACATATGTTTAATTTCTTTTTCAATAAGTGGTAATAATACTGGGTTGATTCTTCTGAGTTTTTGTTTAAAGGGTTTTTGATTTTCTTTCAGAGGTATAGTATGATGAATAATGGAGGTGTCATAAGATTTAAAATCTTCGTAACTCCAAGCAAAGACATCCTAGAATTCTCTTATGAGTTCAACATATTTTAACTTCTGACCAGGAGGTAAAGACTTTGACAATTTTATCATTTTTGGATTGTCCTCTGTCCCTAAGTTGTATTCTTCAATATCTACTTTTAATGGTTCCATTTTTTGTTTCTTGGGAATGTCATTGAAATCAAAGAGGTCTTCTAGGGGAGTTAATCCTTTTGGTAAATGATGTCTTCTAAGTTAAAAACCTTCATTTCTTCTTCAGTTATCTCATCAAGGTTCATTTGTTTCAGGTCTTGAACTTCTTTTTGTGTAAATTTTTTGGGATGAAGCATATTTATTGAATTTTCCTCAAAAATGTTTGTTTCTACCTCATCTATTTGTTTAGAATTAATGATTGTATCAACATCTATGTAACTGTTAGAAAACTCTTCACCTAAAGTTAAAAGTTATTGATCTACTCATCACTATCAAAAACCTGCCAGTTCTTCAAATTATCAGGGATGGCTATTATGTGCCTAATTTTAGCAATAAATTGGTGATTAGGTTCGAAAGGTAATTTGCAGGTGCTGGCAAACATTGCCAGGCTGTGGGCTTGCAAGTTGTGTTTTCTAGGGATTGTAGCAAGCTGAGTTTCCAGAAAAGCATTGAGAATCTCTATGATTGTTCCTCTATAGTACCGTAATCTAGGATCCCTAGTTAAATATTTTCCTTTAATCCGTTTGATTATTAACTCTGAATACCCTATGACAGATCTTCTGATTACTCCTAATATTTTAACCAGTTTAAGACCCAATAAGAGGGCCTCATACTCTACCATATTATTGGTGCACCTAAAATTTAATCTGTAGGCATGGCCTTCAGCATGGTCGTTTTCTAAATTGTACACCCAAACTCCTGCCCCCGCCCCTAATTTATTGATTAAGCCATCAGATTCTAAATGCCATAGAATCTCATGCTCATAATTGGTGTCTAGGGTGGTAGGAATTTGTTTAATAGTGGGATCTAGTTTTTCATTATCATCTGGTTTTTCTTTGGTATTTGATATTTCCTGAATCTGAACACTTGATTTTTCTTTTTTGATTTCTTTTGGTTCTACAGCTAAAACTTCTAAGGTGTTGGGAGGAGTGGTTTATCCATTGTAAAGAACGAATGAGTCCATATCAGAGTGTGTTGAGTAGATGGAGAAATTTTGTGGTTTTTCTTGATTACTTACTACATATTTCATCAATGTCTCTCTGTATAGTTTCTTTGGTTGGCCGAAAACTGAAATAGTAGCATAGGATATGTCCAATTGAAGAGATCCCTGAAGCTTAGCACCCCAAGACCTGCACAATAACATGCCATATTTTGGTGGTATATCTACTACCACTATATCCATTAAAATTATTTTTGCAGGTTATTGAACCAATGAGACACACAAGTCTTTTATCAATCCTAAACATCTCACCTGACTAGAATCAAAAGAAAATATATCTTTGTATGGTCTAGTGATGGCTAGGTCTAGTTTTTCCATTATAGCCTTGGGCATGAGGTTATGAGATGCCCTAGAATCAAACATTGTATTGTGAAAAATCTTATCATGTATGTTTAAGCTTACATAGAAGGGAGGAATTCCTCCTTCGAAATGTTTTCCATTCACTTCTGGGCCAAATATTAATTCTGGTTGGCCATCAAAAACATTAATTGAATCTTCAGTTCCAGTAATTTTCAGTGATATATTGATTTGAGTTTGGTAGGCATCATGTTTAGCTAATATAGATAATGGAACATCAATTTTTAGCTTGCCTACTTTAGTTTCCAAATTAAAGGGTTTCTCTGTTCGGGATTTTGGATTTCGAATAATAGTATTTTCCGTGTTTTCTGTGTTTTTTTCCTTTTCAGGAGAGGGGTTATGATTTGCAGTTTCTCCTAAATCAACTTCTGGTTGTTCTTCCACATTTCCCTTGGAAGGACGAGAAGTGGAGGGCTATTCTATGTTTGGTTGATTATCAGAGACATCTTCAATTATGGGGTTAGAAGGATTAAGGTCTGATCTAGAAAGAATATGTACAGGTGTAGTGACTGTCTTACCTTTTATGGGTTGTTTTGGAGCCTTTTGCTTGTTTTCTTCAAGAAAATCAATTCTCCTACTCCTTAAGTTGTATTGCTTATGCACCTCATAGATGGTTGTGTCATATTCTTCCCTAAAGTTGAATGGTTCACCTAACTAAGTTTGAAACTGTTTAAGAATATGGGCCTCTTGATCCTCTTGGGTCAAGAAAACTTCTTTCTCATTACTGAGTCCCATCAGATTTATTTGAGTGTCCTCTTCAGGTTCTTCAGAGTTTGAACCTTCTGCATAATTCTCTTGGAAAGGGGGTTTAATGTTTTGGTCTAGACTAGTCTTCCGAGTGTTCTGGTTTTGATTTTTTCTGAAATTAGGATTTATCCCTGTGTTCGTTAGCTGACCATCCCAAGGAGATTTTCTCTCAATTGTTTCCACTTTGTCTCCTAGTCTATCCATTCCTTTAATTATAGCATCTAGCTTATGTTCAAAGGGTGAGGCTTCTTCCTTTAATGGTGTTCTCCTTTCACTCCTAACCTTGGCTCTTTTAGACATCAGGTTGGCTTCAACACTGACAACTATGATTTGCATATCTTATAAAGTGTGAGGATCTCATTCTCTTAGCTAGAAGGCCATGCAAGAATCAAATCCATAAGGGAATTTGATTAAGGATAAATCAGGTGGGGGTCTGAGGTTTTGAGGGATGGCTTTAGACATTGTTGTATCTAGTGCAATAATTCTTCACATTTTCTTGTGTTCCTCTCCTTAGGTTTTCATACTCAGATAGAATCTGAAGAGGATCTTTCTTTTCCTCCCATCAGTTCAGGAATTGTCTATAGAGAGTTTCTAGGTTGTCTATACTGTTTGTTGCTAGAGCTCTAAACTAGGTTTTGACTTCCCTAGTTAAACTCTAAAAAAATATCCTCATTCGCACATCATCAACATCTATTTCATAAATTTCAAAATAATCAGTCATCTTTTTGGTGTGTTGTTGGGCTGTATAGGTACTGGTACCATAAAATGGAGTTATCTTACTTTGGTAATCCTAGGGCATGGAACCTAAGTTTGCTGGCAGTACCACGGGTGTATATTTGTTTCCCGTTGTTGTAGGTAATTATGAAACAACAACTGGGGTTGGGATAGCAATGGGTGTTTGAGTTGTGGATGGAGGGCTAGAAGGGGTGGTTTGATGTGGAGTGGTTTTAGCTTGAGATGTATGAGGACAAGGTGATGAGCTAGTAGAGGCAGAAGTGATTACAGAGGAATTGGGTGTTCCTTCAGTGGTAAGATCAAATTGTATTGGGTTCTGTAAATGTCTATCAATTGACAAATTTATAGCTTGAATCTGTAATTCTTCGATGAACAATGGATCTGGGATTAGGTCAATTAATTCAGAATCAAATGAAGTCCTAAACAAAGAGGTTTCAAATTATTCATTAAAGTGTTTGTATTCAAGGTAAATCCACCTAACAGGATAGGATGTTGATCTGAAGGTGGGCCGAGAACTAGCAGAACTTTCTTGACTTTCTTGTCTCCTAAGAATTCTGGGGATCAGATTGGGGTTCTAAAACACTTGTGGTGGATTGGAATTAGGATTAACTCTAGTGTAACGAGTCCTTTCTGAAGCTAAGTTTTTAGGTTTTGTTTTTTGTTTTTCTTAATTGATATCAACAAACAAGTTCTATGATTTCTTTAAGATGCTTTAGATTTAGGATTTAAACTTTCTTAAAGATTTGTTATGACTGAGGAATTGGTTTCCCCAATATGGTCGACACTATGTTATCACTCAGATTTTCCTTGAAGTTGTAAGAAAAGGAAAGGGGTCTGAGGTAACCACAACCAACGTTTAAGTACATAATCTAGCCAATCTGTACTCAGAGAGGGCTCTCTCTTTAATATTTAGCTTTGTTTTATAATATATTAGGCTAGTTATAAAAGCTTGAGGGTTTTGATTTTTTTTGGTGGTGAAATTTAGGAGTAGATGGATAGAATAGAATATCTCAGGCCATTGGGATATGGAGTCAACTGAAGATGGCTTTAACTGGATTAGGATGATTTAGGAAAGAAGGGCTTCACAGGGCAAGATAGCTAAAGAGAGGACAAATGGTAACTTGAAAGAGTGGAATGGTCTTAAAAGGGAAGAAGGGAAATTAAGAATCCTTTAACAAGTTTTAAGAACAGAGAAAGTAATTGATAACTAATAAAAAGAAATTAAGAATTTCTTATTAAATGACCATAATGATAAACTATGAAGCAAGGAGCAATTAAGAATTCCCTGCCTAAGATAGTTTAGAGGAAAACATTTAGAACACAAATGATTTTAAAGCTAGATTGCAATTAAGCACTTTCTAAAGTATACTTTTTCGTTTCTTGTTCAGATATGGAACATACATGAAATATTAAACTATAAAAAAATAACACATGAGATATAGAATACTTATTTGTCCAATGTTTGAGACATGAATCTTGTAAAAATTCGCTTGCTTTATTTCTTCATCCAGCCAACGATACAAGAATTGTCCAACATCTTTTCTTTTCCAGCATAATAAGTCTACAGAAATGTCTAAGAATCCACCCTCAATACTCTGAATGAGGGAGTATTTATACAAAAATTTACAATGAAATATCTCATAACAGAGAGAGAGATATAATCTAGGAAGCCTAACTATATGTTACATAAACATAGAGACAGATGGTGTTGAAGATATAAGCTAAGAATGAACTGAAGGTTTGTTGTCCCTATTTTTGTGAATAAGCTGGAGGCAGGCCCTATGATTGAGCATCTTGCTATCTAGCTCATAATTCTGTGCTGAATTCTTCCTTTTCAACTTCTTACTGATACTCTTTGACCTATTCTGATACTCTTTTACCAAAATTGACCATGATAAATACTGAAAATTTACTTTTTACTAAGGTAAATTACAAAATTTCTGTCATATCTGTCCACCAATCTTCCTTTGGTATCCTGGTCCTTTGTAGCTTCTTCAAGATTTCATCAGCCTCTATGTATTTTACAAAATTAGGCTGAATTGGAAACAAATGTTTTATTCCATGTTCAACATAGAAAAGGTTCTCTAGACTGTCATAGAAAATTATGCCTGTAGGTAATGCCTTGGGTGCCGATGCACTAGCTGATGAACTGGCTTGATTATTTCAATACTGAACCAATTTATCAACATAATCTTCATGCCTCATCAGTTTATCATTAATAACTAAATGACTGGGAAGTCCTTTGCTTTGTAAAATACCAAACTTCTCCATAAAATCATTAATGTCCTCTTGCATGTTCTGGCATTTCCTTTCTAAGTTCTGCATCAAAGACCTTTTGGTTAATATTTTCTTGATTTCTAGGATAGTCCCAGTTCTATCCTCAATATTCAGCTCTTCTAGCTGGTACCTATTCTTGTTGTTCAAAAAAATTATTAGCCTGATAGCTTCCTCGAGATTTCCTCCTAGCTCTTCCTTAGTTCTCTGAATCTCTTTGAGAGCAACTTGCACTAATTCAATCTATTCAAAAATTATTTCTATGGATGGCCAACCATCATTTATTGATTGAGTGATATTGGTCCAGAAAATATTCCTAATGTCTGTTAAGTGCTTTTCAAAGGTGAGGTCTTTCTCTAGTGCTTTAACCTGTTGAGTTAAGCCTTTATTCTTCCTGACCTCTTCAGCAAAATTAATCTTGGAAACATCATATTTCTGCTCTAAAGTGACAAATTTTTCTTTTACCTTTTGGAGTTCATAAACTTAGAGTTTCATCTCCTCCATTGACTTGATTAATTCTTCTATACTCAAACCTGAAGTTTCTGTTGGTGTTATTCCTGTTCTTGTACCTATAATTGTTTCTGTTGTAACCAAGCAGACATTGGGTGGCAAAGCTATTGCAAGTGTTGAAGAGACTACCGTGGAGACCACTAGTATCACATTCTGAGGCTGGGAGGTTGACTCTCCCTGCTTGCTTTTGACTGATTTCTCCAATTCCTACTCAGTCTCCTTCAATTGTTCATTTAGCTTGAGGACTAAGTCCATAAGCTCTTCTTCAGACTTCTTTTGAATAACTTCAGTAGTTGTGGATGCCTTCATGGAGGCAACTTTAACTGCTTTCTCAAGGTAGCTATGTTTTCATCTTTCTTCTTTATCAAGGCCTCTACAGCCTTTGCATCCTTTGGGTTATGACCCAATCCAATAACCAACTCCTCCAGTGATTTGATTCTATTGTCCTTAACCTATGAAGAGACTCTTTCTAGCTGTAGTTGAGTAGTTGTGTTATTTAATGAATTCTCCAACCTTTGGGCCATCATAGCTTTGCTGGTCAATGTAGAATACATCATTTCCCTGTTTTCTTATGTAGTTCAATCTGATCTAAGGGATGAATGTCTTTGGCCATGACCTCAAATTAGTTTTGAGGTATTCTACTATTGACTGAGGTTGTTGTACTTTAGGCTTGAAGAAGCTTATCTGCGTTTTACCCTCCATGATGTCATAGGATGATAGCAATCTATTCTGATTGGATGACATCAATCTATTCTTATTGGATGGCATCAATCTATTCTGAAATCAATCTATTCCCACAGCCCGAGGATATCATTTCCATTCAAGTGATTATCTTGCCATTTGCAAAAAACTTTCAGATGGTATTTATCAGTTATCAGGTCTTTTATTTGAAAATACTTATCTTCCAAGGGCAGATAGTCTAAATCATAGTGAGGGGTGGTAATGGGTGCAATATTTAGAGCCACGGGGGTTTCCATTTTGGTTCTTGTGGATTTAGAAAGGAAACTAGGGTTTTTGGGGGAAATTGATGAAAATGGAGGGTCTAGGGAACTTGAATTTCAAAGGTGGTAACTCAATTATGGTGAATTGTGATTCTTTTTTAATTAATTTACAGCAAAAAACAAGTATTTGCAAGGTTTTCTTTTGTGAGGTTTGGTAAATACTAGTTTTTAATAAGGGAAATGGAATGCAGGTACACTGGGGTAATGGAGGACTCTGAGCGGTGTCAACTCTTAATTTTGAAAGAGGTTGGCGACTGGGAGTACAAGCTGGTTGACCTCGTCACTAAGTTTTCATGGAAGAATATGTACGTAGAATAGAATGACGAAACAATTTGTTTTGTTTTTTATACAAAGTCAAGAATTTGGTGGGTTTTGGGATTTGGATGGGTGGCATCAGGGGGCGATGATATGATGTTTTGTCATTTAGTGGGAGGTGGTAAGTGGTTTTTATCACACTGCTTATGGAGGGGGGGGCGGTATTTGGGCTCATCAGCGCGATTGCATAGATTGAGTGACGCATGGCAAGAGCACTGTTCACAAAACCGCTTCGCGATCTCACGCTAATGTTTGGTCCTAGAGGGTCCTGAGATATGCATGACAGTCGTCAGATCTCTGAGGCTCGATCAGACGGCTATCGAGGAGGTAAGGTGACGGGAGTTTAATGAAGGCAAGCCCGATATAATTAAAGGTTTTTCAATCATAACGAGAGCAATGGGATTGGTCGGGAAACTTGTTACTTAACCATGAGGGTTAATTAATCCTTGTTTAATGTGCGGGGTCGGGGTCCTTAATTAGTTACAGATTAACTAATTAATCCCATTTAAAAATGTATTATGGTTATATTTTAACCGAAGGGGCAGGATATTAATATTTGGGGTTTTTACATAGTTAAAGTAATACGGGAGCGGGAAATATTTATATAGGGGAACCATACAATAATATAAGTTAGCAGTTAATATGACCAAGTGAAGTAAGCACTAAGCCTAAACATTTTGATGTGTGTATTTAAACTTAGGCTAAGTGAGAAATGATGGTTTTTTATGGAAAATGTTTTAATTTTCCTAAGTAAAATAGGATTTTACTTAGGAAAAACTTTATCAAGGGAATGAATGACTTATGAAGGGGTATGATTATTAAGTTTAAATACTCAGGCATTATAAATTATTGGGCCAAGGGTCTGGTCCTTCCAGAAGTCAGAGAAATGCTTTAAGCCCCTCTAATTTGATAGTTACCTTGGCACTTAGGGGAAATTAGTGAAAATTTAGGGGAAATGAGTAGGGGAGTTAATTATTTTCACTTTGCTTACTTGATATGCCTTCCATGTGATACATGCCTTTTCCTTGTGATGAAAGTAAAAGAATTACACATTTAAACTTATCATTCACCATATGTTATTCTACAACCATCATCTACTTACCCTACCTACTTAACCTAACATTTTTACTTCATTATTAGGGTGCAGTTGAACTGGCAAACCCTTACCAAACTTTTCTTTTTTTACATGGTAATGCCTATCTAAGTCTACACTTATTACATTCAAGGGCTCAGATTAAACTGTTGAGCTCCTTCTTCACTCTACCTATCTATTTGTCTGCCAAGATTAAACTGTTTGGTCAGATCTTTATTCTCTATTTCTACAACATGAAATTGAAATATGAACTAGCCAAGTTTAAAATGTTTGACTGTTCATGAATTGTGGCATGAGTGACAAACTGCACACAATTGTTTATTATACAAAAGTAAAAAAGTAGTGGCATTTAGACTTGCGCTCTTCCTTGGTATTTCTTTTGTTGGTTCATTTTCTTTCATTTTTTGACCATGTTTTTATTCTTTTCACCCTTTGATTTTTCTTCTAGGGTATACCTCTTTACATTTTTAAATTTTTTTGATTTTTCACAAATATGGAAAATATTTGCAACAAGTAAAGGTATAAACATATTACATAGTTCATCAAGTCAATCACGATATATGAGACCTATTGGTATAGGGGCATAACAGAATCCATGGCCTCTTTTGGTCTATGATCAAGGTCTTTGGAGCAGATTTCCTTGTCTTGTGTCAAGTTTGTTAAAAAATGAAACAAGGGCCATGACAATAATTATTTTACTATGTAAACCTCATTAAAAAATGAAATATCTCTCCATGAGAAAAGTTATTTTACTTGTGTCAGTCTCGTTAAAAAATGAAATAAGTGTCACATACATGGTTCTTTTCCTATGTCAAGCTTGTTAAAAAATGAAACAAATCCCCTTCCAATTCAAGTCTTTTATTAGATATCATAAAATCCCAGTCAAGTCTTTCACTTGGTCTCGTAAGTGAACCTCCATTCTATCCACTTGTTAGTAACTAGTAATCTACATAGGTGAATTAAATAAATCTCGGGGGGCCATTTACCTTGAATTGCATTATTATACTGGGGGCATGCAAACTCATCTCAAACATAGTTTATCATTGTTTCAATCGTGTGTAAGAATGAAACCGAATCCAAGCATAGTTTTTTCTCATGTTTCAAGCTTGTGAAAAATTAAACCATCTCCAAGTACACTCAAGCATAGTTTCCCATGTTTCAATCTTTTGTAAAAAGTGAAACAATTCCCAGTTTACCTCTCATGATTGTCATTTTTATCAATCGATTTTTGCTGGATGAGACTTGGCATTTTCATTCTATCGTCACCATCTCTTTGGCTGATCATACACTTTCACTTTTTTGTTTTACCCTTTCTTGGGGAAAATCCATGATGAGTGGTCCTATTAGCCAATCTCTTGACCTTTACATGTTTTGAGTAGTTTCATCATCATTGTAGCCTATTGTTATTATTTTATACCACTTGTTCATCTAGGGGGAGTAATCTTCCAACTCTTTTATGACTTGAAAAATGAAAATATTGTCAAGTACTTGTCATTTCAAACTTGTAAAGTAAATGAAATGACATATACTCAAAAATACGTTTCACCCTTTTGTAGACTAAGATAGACAGTTGTACAATAAAGGAACACCTTAGTTGAATATGACTAAGAGGTTCTCTCAAATATTATTTTCTACCTTTTCGGGTTTGAGAGACAAATTACGAAAAGTGACCTGATGGATTTTTATTATTTTGTCTCTTTTTAAACTCTCTAAATATGAAAAATGCACCAAGTTACTCTGCCGTCGAACTCGTAAAAATTAAATGACGAAAGAGTTGTCACCATGACAAGACCGAGTTCATCATTCCTAGGACTCATAAAACTTACTAGGATGGATTCATTCAAAGAATGAACTTATACGACAAGAATGTGCTATACCCTTCAATTTTGTGATTAAAAATAATTGGGGTACTCACTAGAAATAGTGGGGAAAATGTGAAATTGAAACATCTCTTGTATAGGCAACATGTCGCTCTTGAATATGACACTCATATGTTTCTCATATCGGGTTTGAGATATCCTCATTCAGTCGCTTGTCCTTCTAGGTTTTGGTGATCCATTTTTCCTTTCATCTAACTATTACACTTCATCGTCATGACCCTTAGTCCTATGTTGAGTCAAATGTTTCCACATTCCGGAGTCATATCGCCGATATGTTCAAGAGAATCCCTATCTGTAGTTTACTACCTATACATAATTTGCCTAACCTTTTACGATAGTCCTAGATCATACTCGTTTATTTCACTTTATTCCTTGTTTCGTGTCGATGATGAGGGAATCATTATGACCAGTCGACTTCAGCTCATTATCCAGGAAGATGACTTAGAAACTCCCTTTCAGTACCTTAGATCTTGCATGCCTTAATGGAGATTTCTTCGCATTTGATGACAGGTTTTCATCATTGGGTTTTGATCGGGTGATTCCATAAGTGTTCGACTTCAACTTCATTTTCACAGTCATGGATTGTAATGTCATACCTTGAGATCCATTGTCATTATTGGTGGTTTCTCTCATGCCTATTAAGGGTTCACATCATTGGCCAGTAATCAAGTGTTTTTCTAGCATGTTCAACTTCGACAAATTCATTTGCATGCTAGAATTCATATTTTTATTGGGTTGTAATGGAGCACAAGGTTGTGAGTTTTGTCTGATATAACTTAGGCTGTGTGGAGTTATGTATTATTCATGATTGTATACATGTTTCCTATATATGGATGGCTATGACTATACTAGGGGATCTTATATCGATGGTGATCATTATCCTTCTATATCGGGTGGTGGCATCCATAACACGGATCTTAGACTTCCATATGATCCTTTTCATTTGGATGGTTGTGCCCATACCATGGATCTTTTCACATGGTCCTTTCTACCCTGATGATTGCTTCAATACTGTGGATCATGTTTTGATATATAACATAATATATCAAAACATGAATCCATAGTATAAGCATCATCAGAGTAGAAAGGGACCATGTGAAAAGATCCACGCATGGGCACAACCATCCTTTCATATTATAATATATATAAATATAATTATATGCATCTGAATTGAGTCTCCTGACGATGTTGGTGCTAGTCTGCACAACTTGTAAATCATCTCATCCATCACTCCCTATTCCGCTTTCATGCTTTAGGGGCATTTGTACACAAATTTTGTCACCTCCTGCACTTCCCTGTGTCATACCTTAGAGTGCTAAAACCTTGACAACTATGAAGTGTACCCATCTTGATAGGCAGTCCAGATCCTCCTTGAAGAAGTAATGAAAAGTTTCCTTGAGCCTTTCCTAAGAAAAATGAGCTCAAAACCATAATTTCTAGGTCACCACAGCTGTGACACTCCCCTCTTGTGCTGATGGAAGGTTGCACCATATGATCCTTGCACTGTTAGTGTCGATTTTTACTGGATACTCGCTTTGAACCTTAAAAGGCAAGTTTTCCCAAAGTGCAGGAGAAGCTTAGTGTTCTAGAGGCTTCTAGAATGGTGAGATGAATGATGTTCATTGTGGATATGGTCAAATTCTCCCAATATTACCCTTTAATCTTATCCCTATGAGCTTCCTCCTTGAGATGAGGACCTTCCCCTATATTTGGTGATATCCTAACTCCCTCTTCCTGCCTATAAATTCATCCCCCTCCAGTCCCAAATTGTTCGTTTATGATTATTTGCACCTTTATGTTGAGATAGTGCCTACATGCTATTCACTTTGTCCTGGAGAGCTTGAGCTTCGACTTGGGCATTCACTTAAGGAGGGCTAAAAACATCAAGACCTAGGTTGTATGCTTCCTATTTTGTTTATTAATATATAAAACTGTTGGTTCACTTTCCATAAATTCTTGCATCAATTCTTCATTTATCTTAATGATGCTTGATTTGTTAAGTGGATTACATTTGATTATGCTTGTTACATTTTTATTCTCTGTCCTATCTTTGGCCTCTTGTGCAGGTATTAAAATGCTAAGAGCAGCAAGGCCTAACCCTGAGGAGAAAGTGATTAAGATCTTCATCAAAGGAGTAAATTATAGAATTAGAGCAAGGCAAGTCTCCTTCCTCTTCACTTATTTCAATTGTAATATAGGAAAGTGTCTCACAGATTGTCTCATTTGTTGCTAGACCCACTCATTGGGCTAGTGGGCTCAATTCTTGAAAATGGAATGTTTTGTTTTTAGATTATTTTATTGTGCCATTCAAAAGATACCAACACTCTCACTCTAATTTTTGGGCTAGATAGTAGAATGAATTATAGTTTCTAAGTAGATTCCAATGGCCTTAATTTTTACTGTAATAAAAAATATAGGACAAAAAGGTTAAAATTACAATCAAAAGGTATATCTAATAAAATTAACATAACAATAAAAACAAAATTCTATATTTATGGATTTACATGGTTCTTTCTCTAGGGATTGACATACCTATCTCCTTTAGACAAGGATATGGAAGGATGTGCAATGCCACAATTATATTGAGCATAATCACTTGAAAGTTTAAATTTATTGATCAAATTCAAAGAAATGGAGATATCCTTGTATACATTTATTCACTATTTCAATTTTCCCATCTATATGAGGATGAGAATATGAGAGGTGACCCAATTGATTACCAAAAGAAGTGTATAATTCAATCCAAAAAAATTCCAACAAAAAATTGATCTCTATAATATTGGGGATTTCATGTATATTTTTAATTTTTTCCATTAATTATGTGGCTATTTTACTTGCCTTAAAAAATGATAAAGAGAGGAAAAATGGGCATACTTTGTGAGATGATCCACTATTACTGTGATAAAATTATATCCTTCAAATTTGGGTAGAGTTTAATAAAATCTAGTGTGAAACCTCTCCAAACATTGACTTCATATAACTAATGGTTGTAAGAGACTTGGGGCTTGAATTTTCTCTACCTTATTTAGTTGGTAGACCAAACATTTAGCCACAAACATTTGAATGTTAGTTTTAAGATATCCCAAAAAAGAACTTATTAATCTTGTGGTAAGATTTCAAGAACCTTAAATTTCCTCTATGAGATGAGTGCAATCTCAAAAGGACCTTTTGTATGACTCATAAATTCCATAACTATAGGTTATATTGATACCACATCAAATCATTCTTTGCTAAAATCTCATATATTGTGCTTGGGTTCTCTTGTAGTTTTTGAACGATCTTGCATACCTTCTAGTATTCCTTCATTTATATCCTTTATTCTTCCACCCAATCAGATTACAAAATGGAAATAGCACATAGTAAACCCTTTGTTTCTTCTTGTTTCCTTGAAAATGAATCCACTCACATATTATGTTTTCCTTTACTCTACATATAATTTCAAAGTCATAGCATAGAATTTTTGTAACCCATTTATGTTTCTTTTCTAAAGATAAGATTTGTTCCAAGAAATACTTCAAACTATCATGATATGTTTTTACCTCGAAGTTCCCTCCTTGATGGGTGTAGAGTTTAATTATCTTAATGATTCATAGGTCTTGTTCCAGTAGAGTGTATACCCCAGATGGGAATTTGGGGACAGCGTCACCGAAGCTAAATATAGATGAAAAATTGCCTTGTAAAATATTGTAATTTTGTAGTTAATTTGGGTTGTTCCTTAGGTAGATGATCTGACAATAGACATTATGTTAATTTAGGGTTTTTTTCCCTAGAAGGAAACCCTTGGTTTATATGAGGGAATTGTATTGTGGTTGTGTATTATTATTCTAAGCGAGAAAGATAGAGGAGACTATGTGAGAGGGAAGAGGAAAAACAACAGATTTTTTGTAGGTTGTATTTCTTCATTTTACTGGTTAATATAAAAGGAAGGACTGGTTTTTTCTCTATGGATGTAGACCAAATTAGACGAACCACGTATATCTATGTCTCTCTTATTTTATTTGTTTCTTTATTTTCTGTTTCCATAATATTTAATGGGTTCCATTGCTCTGTTATTTAATTTTCTAACACTCCTATTAGGTAAGGGTGCCTCTTCTTAATTGTATGTGACACTCCCAACATTTCCTTTTCATAAATGGGTTTGAAAATATTATTTCATTTAAGTTGGTCGTTTTTGAAGTCTTTCTTATTGAATTAAAACTACACCAATACCATTTACTTACTCCACAACAAAGTTTTCAGTTTAATATTCTTTCCTTGTGATGAAAATATCATGCAAAGGTGCTAAAAATTAAAAATCATTGTTCAAAATGATTATAACCATTGGGCCCCTATAAAATATTATAACAAACAAATTGGATTTAAATAATGCTACTATCAAATATGGTACCTCCATTCACAATAATTAGATGAATCTCAAGGGCTAGAAATATAAAGCAATTGAGAAGTTTTGATAATTTTCAATTATTGAAGTTATGCGTAGTACTAGAATCAATCAACATTTGTTACATTTTTATTTTTGATAATTTCTTCTATATTCATGGTTTCTAGAGTACTATTGTCAACAAATGCATGACAAAATATGGTTGAAATAGTCTATTCTAGTTCTAGATCTTGAAATGAATTTGATTCTTTATCTTTTTCTTCTTCACAATATACATGGAATAATTTATTCTCATTACATTTATCGCCATTATTATTGTTTATATCACAATTCAATAAAGTCCCTTTTCTATTTTTTGTCTATTTACTAAGGATTTAACCTTGTGTGTTGAGATTGTGTGTTGAGAGAGGTTACGAGAGGGAGCATTTTTCTATTTATACTTGTTAGTGACCATTCTTCTAGTAACCTTATTTTCACTTTCAAATTTCCTTTCCGTATTGAAAACATGCTTTATGGATTTAAGTCTAAAGTGATACCTCATATTTAATTTTGTCCTTTAAAAATATACTTAAAGATATTTAAAAAATTATCCTAAAGAATGTTATTTACCTTAATATTAGGTATTTTTGGTTATTTGATGTGTTTTGTAGTTGTAACTATTCTCTAATACTTTATCAATTAACTAAAGAATATATTGCTATTAATACCCCCATAATGTTCTATCAATTCATTTATAAAAATGGACCAAAGAAAATTGATTCCATTTTTATCTTAGAAAGCAATTAATACCAAACAAATTTGTCACTTTCTAAATACCATGATGCAATAGTGACCTTTTTCAATGTCGTGACTTGGTGTAAATCAAATTATTGCTCTATTTGGAATATTCACATTATAGGATCTTTACCATAAAACTTCCTAATATCAATCTTGGGAATTGAGAAATTTTTTGGTACTAAGTGGAACCCCTTGTGATGAATAATCATGATTATGGGACTCAACCATTATTTAATTCATATTCTGATGGATACATTGCATGCTAATATCACATTTATGAAATATCTCATCTAAAGTACATAAGGATATGGTAAACATGGACTTTTTCAATTATTCAATCATTTTATCCATATTCGTTTCCATATGTTGTCATATTTCATTCATATTTGTTCCCATTTATTCCTTATTATAATTCAAATCATTGTTTGATATTTCCTTAACACTCAAATCATTAAATTGCTTCTCCAATTTTGACATTTGGTGAAATTTTTCTTCTCTTTCTTCTTAGGATATGAATACAAATTTTTGTATCACCCTGTCCCAAGTGAAAAAATAATACTCCTCTTTTTTTCTCTTTATCATAATTTTAAATGAAAAATAAAATATCTTCCCATCAAACGTTACATGGATGGTAGGTTATCTACCTTTAGAAATATTTATTTGTATATTTTTCTAAATATCGAATTTCTCCTAATACATCTATCAAAATTTTTAATCTTTTTGAGTCTAAAATTTAATCCTATAGTACTATGATATGTATTATTTGCAATTCCATAAAGCTAAGCAAAATCTGATGTTCCCAATGAAGGTTATCGTATCATCCTAATACTTTCTTATTCTTGTTCCTTTTGAAATCAAGAACTTGTATGAAATTTCATGCATTCAATATTTCATATCTCCCTACAAAATTATTACCTAAAATATTGGTGAGCGCTAGTATTGCAGCAATATTGCTGCAACTCCTGGGCTTCCAACTTTACTTTTATCAACCCGGTAATTTGTAACAAACTTGGAAGCGTTGGTGATGTATGCACAAGTACTAGTTCTTACTGCAAGTTGTCACTTGGTTAGCGGGCGCAAGATCACTAGGAGTTCAATCCAACTTTTATAGATTCCAGAAGAAGCTCTATGTGTGATGAAAGAAGGAAAGATTACTCTACGGAAGCTATTCTAATTTCAGAAAAGAAAAAGACAAGAATGTAAAGCAAGACCTAGTAAACCCTAATTAATGAGCTAATTCTACTTTTTCCAAAAAAAATATGAAAAACGTGAAGCAATGCCATTAGCTACTCAAGAAAGCAAACAACATCTACCCATGCTATTTCTGGAAGTAAATAAGAAAAAAACATATTTTTGGAATTTTATGTGTCTTTATGTGAATTTGACATGCATCTAATTTATTGTGTGTGAGTGTGGCAGCGAACAAGTGGCATTAGGGAGCATTTTTGGAGCTTGGTAGGATGTAGGATGATGTGGATGGGTCCTAGGAGGTCTTAGGTGGCATTCTATAGGCTTTTTCCAGACTTGACTTTCAAAAGAAAGCCTACAGGAAAAACTACAGGAGGACACAAGCAAACTACAGGAGGAAAACAATGAAACTACAAGAGGCCTACAAGAGGAGGCTGAGAGAAATTTCCACTATTTTAAGGGTGCAAGAGTGGGTGGAAAAGGTGTATGAAGGTTATAATTAGGTGTTAGGGCACCTAAGGTCTACCATGAATCACCAGGAGAGAGAAATATGATTGGGTTTGCGTAAGGAGAGAGGAAGAAGTTCTATTAAAAATGAAGGAAACTAAGGAAGAATGGAGGTGAGGTTTGGGAGACCTGTAGGGCATGGATCAGATGGAGGATGTGATTGTTGATAAGCTAGCCTGCTTCTGGAAGAGATCTACTACAAAGGAACTAACAGTCAACCAAGAAAATCAAGCAACAAATGAAATGAGTACATTTAGGAAAATAGAGTTTTGCATTAAAATGATCTAAACTATGATATATGAAAGCAAATGCTGAGAAATGTTGTAGGAAAGGGAAGCATGAAATAGGACTATTGAAAAAAAGTAAGTGAACATGCTAAAGGAGATTTGGAGTGAAGCAAAATTGGACTATTAACCTACTAAAGAGCTGCAAACACTAGAAGTCCTATGAGTGAGGAAAATCTGTGTTTTTGGGGTAGCAAGAGAATCTTTGCCTCAAATCATGGTCCTAGAGGGAGGGAGAGAGGCCAAGGCACTACTACTAGCCTTTTGAATATTTTTTTATCACTTCTTAACCTGCTATAGAAAGCACAAATGGAAGCAAACTACTAAATCATCAAAAGCAACCTATTCTTAACCATAAAAGAAATACATCTAACAACAAACTAATCTACAAGCTGAAGTAAGCATACAAATACAAGCAAAGAGAAGCTTGTCTACTTGGATTGGGCCCTAACCCAAGAGATTTAGCCCTCTAAGGTAACTCAGTGCTAGCTCAAAAAGGATTCCATCTTCATTATCAAAACAATAGCAAGATTACATGAAACTGTCACAAGATAATAAGATCGAAATTTGAGCAGAGTTTACATAAGCGAAAAAAAATCCAACCCCAGTGAGGCCCTAGGCCTCTCTACTTATACATCTGAAGCTACCAACAACTTCCTCAAAATTAGGGAGGCTTGGCTTTCTAAACACAAGATAACTACCAATCATCTTCCACTTGCTCGGCTGCCTTCTTAGTGCATGATTTGTTTGCTTGTACACCGAGATGAATGAAGAGGAATTCGAAGTGAGGAGTAATAAATGAGGGGGATTCCCTCCTATAAGTCCTCTCCTTTGTCCACTTCGAGTTGTTCCTGCCATTTGACCACTGGATCCTTGACTTTGACCTTGAGATCCATCAATAATCTGCATTAAATACATGTTAGACCACATGACATCATAACTAACTCAAATCACTCTATAAGAATAAATATAATCAGAAAATAGTACAATAAGCTAAGAGAATGGTTGATTTGACTAGGTTAGGAAGTAAAATGAGCCCATATAATTACCCATTATGAGGCTCATCATCACGCCACTACTAAAGGTGTTTCTCATCCTCTGAGAAACATAGTCAAACTCATATTTTATGGCCCTAGTGGCCTCCTTAGCATCCTAGGCTTCTGATGTGGTCTGCTCATGTTTGTTATAAAACCCTGTTGTTCTATCTATGTCCTTCAATTGCTCCTTCTCTTCTTCTTCTCTTCTGCCTTGCATCATGCCTAATAGGAGTGGAGGACTCAGTTTGAGGCCAATCTAGTTGACCTTCAGCCTTTTCATGGAGTGCTTGTACGTTGGCACTCTTTTCAATGCCTCCCTCAGCCTTATTGGGGAATGGTATTCTTTGATCTGCAAGCTGTGGGGTAGGGTTTTCCAACTTCTCATGCATGTATGCACATAGTCATCCCCAAATAGCCTTTGCATATCTTCAAAATGTGCAAAGGCTTGTGCCTGATTGGCTAGATATTTAGGGGCAATCTGAGGGTCATTGGCAAGTAGGTTGTGTGTGTTGATGAGTGCCATAGGATCTCATGGCTCAACTCTTATCATTAATGGTTCATTCTGCTCTTTTATTAGCAAACTCTTCATTTCTGCTACCCTTAATTCTTCATGGTTCATCCATGAGGCCATGACCATTAATTGCAGATCCCCTAGCTTGGCATTAGGGTCCCACACATTCATGTCTGTGAGGGCCATGTTGTGTAGGTAAAACTCTGTCATATTTGCCTTATCTTCTGAGGCACTTTGGTCACACAAATCCATGAACTGCCTATAGTATTGGAAAGTCATTGTGCCTCTTTGTACCAAAGTATTTATTTGGAATTGGAGCCATTGATCCTTTAGATGGAGGCCATAAGACTTGGCTGGTGTTCTACATTGTAATGCTTCCATGGACAAGCTAGCCATGTATGCCAGCTGATTCTCTTTATCTTGCAGCTGCCTCCTTAGTAGTTCATTTTCATTTTCAAGGTGGCTTCTTGTAATGGCCTCTCTATCTCTGAAAGAACTCAATTCTCTACCCATTTCCCTGAGTTTGTTTTCCATATGGCCAACATCCTCAACTCCTTTGGATTTGGTTATCTGCATCCACCTATGTGTTCTCACTCTTTCTTTCTCCAATTTGAAAAACAGTGGAATTACAAATTTCTATGGGATTATCCTGCCTCCCTCAAGTAGATTGTAATAGGATGTAAGACTCGGCTAGGGGTCAGGTTCTTGTACCTCTTTCACTTCCCCCTTCACATCTAGCTATTCCCCTATCTTCTCCTCAAGATTTTGGGTCTCATTTAGTTTGGACAATGTCTCCTGTAGGACTGTTTGAGCCTCCTGTAGGTCTGGTTTTGGGTCTTGTAGTATTGCCTTTCCCTTCCAGGAAGAAGATCTTGGAGTCCCCCTCTCATAGGTTATAGGTGTTTTGGAAGGAGACTCTTTCACCTTGGCAGATGGCGAGTCTTCAATGGTAATTGGAACTTTTGAAGAAGGCTAAGGTTTGCCTGTTTTAATCCTTGTGCTCTTCCTTGCCTTGAAATACATGGAGGTCTTCCTTTTCCTCTTATGCTTTGGCTTACTTGGTGTACTAAGGGTAGTGAGGATAGTTACTACTTCTCTTTCCAAAGTCTTAGGGGACTCTTCTCCTTGCTCTGCCTTCTTTGCCTCTTTTGTCTCCTTTTCTATCTCTTCAACTTTACCCTCCTCTATTTCGCTTCCTTCCTCCTTCCTTTCTTACTCTACTATGTCACCCTTGGCTTCATCTTCTCCTCCTCACTGCGAGTAGGACTGACATCATAGGTTAATTCCTTTATGTCATCCTCAACTGCCTTATTTCTGAAAACTTCCCATGATATAGGGAGTGTAAAGGTATGGAGGGCTTCCTCTACTAGGATTTTGATTAAGTCATGGTGAGCCAACTACCCTAATTTGCTACTTGTACCTTGGTGTTGGAGTCAATGAGGGACTGAAGGAGGTAATAAGGGATACTAAGCTTTTGAGGTGCTGGGGTATCTATGCCATATCTTAAGTCATACTATCAATTTCTTTGATACATCTCCAGAGATCACATATCTTAGCTTATTCATGGGTATATTTATAGTTAGATAATGTTACACTAAGATATATGCATGTGTTTATTATTTAGAATAGATTATACTTAGTTGAATCATTCTCCATTATATCTTATACCATACCAACAACATTATCAAATCAATCCTCTCTGGGAAACTAGTCCCATTATCCCTAGTCAGATCCACTATACGAAACAGAAAAGGAGTTGCTTTAAGGTTCGTACCGGATGGTTATCGCCCATGCTGTCACAGTGAATTTCGAGGCTTCAACATTTTGGCACTATAAGGAGGGCCATGCTTGTGAATGGAAATAAAATTTAAATTAGAAATCCATTCTAAGAGTAAAACTCCCTCACCATCACCTCCAACTTCTTGATCGCATTCCAAATCTCCAAATCCTAAACGTGAAGTTGTGAAGAAATCTTTACAATCCACTAGTGTTTCTCCAAGAAAATTAGATCAACCTTCTTCTGCAGAAACTCCCAAAGTTTATTTTTTAATTCATAAGTTATAAGGGATTTCTCTATCTCAAGAAGAATCTGAATTATCTCAAGCTAGTGTTTCCTCTCATTTTCCTTCCTCTTGAAGATTAACTAGATCACAGAGTGAAAATTTTGGAATTCCTTCATTTGAATTTCCTCTACCTCTTCCTCAAAGGAAAATTAAGAAATCACACTCTGAAACGCATCGTGAGATTCTTTCATTATCACCACAAACACCCTCATTCATTTCATCATCTTCATCACAAACCCAATCATCCACCTCACCATCTTAGATCATGATTCACACAGGTACAAGAGTATAGTCTTCCTCTACCTAATGACCTTCAACCACTGGTACATCTTCTTCCACACAGATACCCATAATGGCTCAAATACCATGGAAAAATCCAAGAGCTATTTAAATTGCATGACCATTGCATCTATTACTTGGTCATCCATTGAAATGGTTGCCAAAATTCAATATTGATGATGGTCTTCCTACTGAAGAACGTATAAAGAACTTCATGTTGTCCATAAATCTAAATGAAGTTGTAGAAGAAGATGCAGTTGTACGATTACTCCCTTATACTTTACAAGGATCAGTAGGATCCTGGTACTTTTCATTACCATTTGGTTCTATTGATAGTTAGAATGCATTTCAGGAACAATTCCTAACCAAGTTTGGAGATGATTGTTCAACGGCTATTCTTAATGATCTCTCCGACTTGAAAGATGAATCTAAAGACCCGATTAAGGACTTCAATTCCCATTTTAACAAAATCTAAAACAAAATTCTAGTGGCATCCAGGCTAAGTACTAAAGTTCAAAATGAATGGTACATTTCTGATCTTCCCTCAAATGAAACTATTTTTGTCGATAGGGCTACTAAACCAACTTTGGTTGAAAACATGAAACAAGTTATAGATGTGGAAAAACACATTTTAGCTTTAGAAAAAAAGAATGCATCAAATGAAATAAAATCCAAGAAGTTCACTTTCAAGGACGAATCCAAGAAGAATGCACCTAAAGATCCTTTCGATCTTGAGGGTCTGCAAAAGGTAGTCAAAATCATGTCCAACAAAATGGTCGACATTAAGAAGCAGGTAGTTGAGACTGAAACCTTTTAGACCTTACAAAAGAAATTTTCCTTTGATCCTAAAACTCCAAATACAAATATCAAATGTTGAATCAGATGTGGAGGAAGAAGAAGTGTCAATAGTTGAAGAATAAACCAATGATGAAGAGACAATTGAAGTACAAGGAATGTGGGATTTCATTCTTCTTTTATCAGATAATGAAGAATCAGAAGAAGCATTACTTGTCACTACTAGAAGAAAGAGCACTGTTTATTTTCCACAAACAAATAAAAAACATATATAATCAACTCTTGCACCTAAAGATAAAGAAATAGGTGAGAAATCTTCTCCCAAATCCACTTAAACGACTCCTCCTCAATCTAATTCTTCACCTCCAGCTAAGACATTTCTAGTATCTGATGAGATGGAATACATCATCATTGAAGACAAGAAGAATACTAGAGCTAATATCATGTTGCATGAACTTAGCAAGCTAAAACATCAACATAAGATATTTCTCAAAGAATTAAAAGCAGTCCCCACTTCTCCTCTTCCTACTATTGTAATTTCCTAGGCTGCTCAAGAAATGGGTAGGCCTCCCAATACTTCATCAGACAAAATGAGTTTAACTGATGTTGCTTCAATTGGTGGTAGATATAAATCCCAAACACCTCCTTTTATTTTGACTTTCAAATTATTCAATTATAATTTTCACAATTGTTTAGTTGACTCTAGAGCCTCATCCAACATTTTGTCAAAAATTGTTTACGCAAAATTGAATGTCGAACCCTAGAAATAAATTGTTCACATTATATAGTTAGATCAATCTCAAGTAAAATTCATAAGAGAAATCAATCAAGTTACTATTAGACTATGATCAAACCCAAAAGTATGTCAAGTGATTGATGTTCTTGTGGTTGATATCCCTGAATTCTACAGTTTGATCCTTTGTAGAGATTGGTCCAAAAAGCTTCATGGCTATTTCACAATAGACTCATCCCATATGTGGCTTCCTTATAATGGTAAGCCAATCAAATAAGGTTCAACCGTGAGAAACATTTAAAATATATCGTCACAGATCTAGAAGGAGAAAATGAGCCTGTCGCAAACAATAGTAATATCATTGGAAATTATTTAGTGGAATCATTTTTAGGAAATTTTAATGCCTATACATCACCCTTTTGTTGGGTTGTGTTATATTCTTTCCACAACTAACCTACGTAGTGAACCGAGGGGTTAGAAGGGGGGCGGAGGCCCCCCTTCATTGTGCAACGGGAGGGTCACGGGGGGGGGG
>APFE030636744.1:6452-45312 GCA_000404065.3 Pinus taeda
TTGGGATCCAAGGGAAAATCTCTGTGTATATGTGTTTTATGTGTTATGCTCTCGCATTGTTTATTTTCTTTGTTTTAGAATTCGTATGTAGGTAATTTCTGTACAGGGTTAAAACCTACAATAACAATAATAATGCAAGGGAACAACAATAATGATATTGGGCTTCTATGAGGCACAATAATAACAATATGGGGACTACATGTGCACAACAATATAATAAGGGGGTTTCACTAATAACAATAAAGGGTTACACTAGTAGTATAGGGACCTACCATGGGCAAATATTTAAGTAGCTTTAGTTAGTTAGGATATTTTCGAGCCTAGGGGAAATTATAAAGGTGTATATAATTAAAATAGTCGGTAGTGGTCTGTGTGTAGATCTAAAGCATATGTAGGTGACAATATGTGTTAGTAATCATACAAGTTATTCCCTTTGTAAATATGTAGTTGTTCTAACATTTTACGGGGAATGGAAGTTTCTTGTGTATGTTTCATGTGAATTTATATGAGACTAAATTCTTTGTGAGGTGAGTGTTATTTAAATGTGCATGTTACGAGAGGAATGAGTTGTGAGTAGAATGGTTGAGTGTTAGGAGGATCTCTATCGCATGTAAGGAACTTGAAGAATCTGAAAATCAAATCAAATCTAGAATTGGAGACAAGTGTACGGGACTAGTGATATTTCTACGTACACTAATGAGGAAGAATCAAACATTTACATGCCTTTAGGAGAAGTTTGAGTGTATTGATTCATTTAGAGTGAGGCCAAGAGTATTGTTGTTAAACGTGGAGATCAAGGAAGTTGTGGAAAAATAGAATTTGATATAAAGAAGAAAAATCCACGTCACCATTAAGGAGTGAGAGGGCCTAAGTGAATTCAGCATATGGATTAAAATCCCGTCATAAATATGAGCTAGGAATATGAGAATAGAACGTAAATCCTATGAATGAAAAGTTGAAAGGTGGAGGATCAGTCATCTAGCTCAAAGTGACATGGGTGCGAAGTCCTCGAACACCCGAATACTATGGATCAAAGTGGGCCCCAACATTTGGCATAAGAGTTTCAAACCAATTGAGCCTTGGGGATTTTAAACAAAGTCATGTAGGGAAAAGGGGTTGGGCACCAAAATGAAGTATGGACCCCAATATTTAGTAATGTAACCGTCAAGGTTGTAAATTTGATGGGCATTTTGCTTGTTAAATACGTTTAAAATATTTATATGCCATTTTCTCATGATATGTTTGGAAGTGTGAAAAAACATATTTTTGATGTCGTACTTTTTTAGAAAACATCATTAATCCTATTTCAACATGTTGAACCATACCACAGATCCTTCATGCAATTATGGAAGTGTCATTTCAGAGTTTCAACTCCAATATGCATAGTATCTCCTTAAATCCAAATAGATATCTTAGCCACAACATATTTCTTTAATTATTCTTTGGTGGGATTAGATTGTTGGTCTTCCATATATGATAATATGCTCACACAATATATCACTATTAATATTAAAAATATACCTACTCAGCAAGTGTGGAGCTACCAATTAACCTGGGTGAAGTGTCTTGGACTCAGATCCCAAGGCTTCTTCCAACCTTTGACTCATACTAATCTTCATTTCTGGCAACTACGCATCTCCCAACCTAAATATTCAAACCAAAAGGAAGATATCAATACCATCTTCTTCAGAGTTTTTGGTATTTGAATTGTCTCTCTAGTTGTTTCGTAGCAATAACAGAAGAAATAAAGGGCTTTGCATTGATTTGAAAATAGGTAAGTATAATCATTGTCTACATATTGTTTAACTTCAATATTTTTCCTTTATGATTGCATGTCATGGAAGCTTTATTAGTTATGCCATAACATAATATTTATAGATACAACATCCCCAAAAAAATCACTTTTACCCCAAATAAAAGGGTAGAGCTTCTTATAGGTTAGTATTGGGATTCAAATTAATTCCAAAATGACTTTAGACTATTCTAAGAACATGGGCTCTCGAGAGATTCCAGAATCTATAGCCTTCATTCATAACTTTTATAGGGCATATGTATAGTAAGGCATCTTCTATCTTAATTAATTATATCTTGATAAATAAGAGTTTAAAAACTAGCATTTATGTGATTAATTCTATTGAGAAATTCCAGATTTGGGTTTCTTGTGCCATAGTTTGTAACAATGAAATTAGTGTATTGGTGTAACATCAGATGATTTTGGAGGAAGTTCAAAGTTTTTATAGAATTTAGCAAAAAGTGCCTAAAATTAGTGTTTATATAAATGCAATAATGTTTCCCTAGATCATTTATGTAAGAAGGGTACATTGAACAAGCTATTGATTTTTTCAATGAGATAGAGAAAATAGGTTTTCTATTGAGGAAAGCTATGTACATTGTGCTCATGGATAGGCTTAGAAGGAATGGAATATGGAAAAAGATAAAGATTTTTTCCCTTGGATGGTTAACAAAGGTATAGAACCAAAACTCTCTTATGATTTTATGATATATGGATATTGCAAGAAAGGTAACAATACACTTCAATAGTTTGGCCTATGTTATCACCTAGATTGAACTCAGGCTGAAGGGAGGCAATGCCAGGGTAACCACAAACCAAACTTAGACAAGTAGCTAGCCCTACTAGGTCGGGAGATGGCTCTCTCCATAAGGATCTCAGTCAAGATGACTGGATTAGGTAAAGGATTTTAGGATAGGTATATTATGTTGAAGGTTTTGATTGAATTTTGTTGGTGTTTTGCTGAATCAGAAGGAGCTGGGCAGTTTAGGTCTGGGAAATTAGGTTAGAAATGTAGGGTGTTCTATGGGGCAAGGTAGGCAAAGGCTTTAGCACTTTAGGCTTGATGATGTGAGGTGTTTAAGGCTGGTGAGGAGCTAAGAAGGGCATATGACAATCATGGATCCTTCTTAAACAGTAGAAAACATGAAATGTTGACTGATTTCCCAAGGCAGAGCATTGATACAATGGGTTCTACCTATCAAACTTGAAAACATTCAACTAGAAGCAATGGAACGAATGATGGCATACATAAAACATGTAAACAGATGATCACAAAAGAATAAACTGTACTAAAACTCCATACCATAGGGATCCCATAAAAATAGTTGCAAATCTTATTAATCTCCTTACCAAATTGCTTACAATGATGTACAATCAAGCTTTGAGCATCCAACTAAGTCCAACCCCTAACAAAGAGAAAGAAGAAGAAGATATAGACAAGCATTCAACCTCCTCCCATCTTCAGGGATCGAATCCCTAAGATGAGGAGCTAATCTAACTGATACTAAACAAGGAATAGGAATATAGGCATCATCAACAACTTGCCTCCAAAAGTGAAAAACTTATTCATTTGACTTCAAACTAACTCCTAAAGCAATGAATCTACCCTCTACAAATTTTTAACCATCATATTTACAAGCCATGACATCATTTACAATAATAAATCATCCACCATGAGAGAGAATCCATGATCATAGTCAGAAACTGGAAAAATAGGCATCCTGAGCAAAATTTGCCCTATGCACAATGCCACTGGCTCAACGTGTAGCGCCACTTTTAGGTCCCATTGGAATGCCTTCCTAGCATCCCAATTACGTGCATGATAGCTCATTGGAAAGGTATTCAAGCATATTTTCCAGAAACCCTGGAATTTCTGTATTTGGAGCTCATTTGACCCCTCAAAACTTGATTCTCCCAAGACTGCTTCTATGTGTCCAAAAAGTGGCAGAAAGGTCATGTTTAGGATGTTTTTGACATTTTGGTGGCCCAGCTCTACTCCAAAAAATTTGAAACTCGATAGGGTGCATGTCCTCATTGCCTTGAATCCAAAAGTGTAAGCCATTCATCCATTGGGTGCCCCTAGGAGAAGCACAATGCCGGTGGCGCTGCATGTCTAGGCCATTTTTTTGTGTGTCAAATTTCCCAAAATTGCAAATGTTAAAATTTGCTCAAAATTTCCCCAAAATTTATGTGAAGCCTCACCATCATGTGCTTTGTTGAACCAAGGAGGCTTTAGCCAACATTCTAAGTCTATCCTCCTCTTTCTTGCCTTTCAAGGCCCGCCTTAGCTTAGCTTTCATTCTCTTGTTCCTCACATTGCAAATCTTGTTTCGGGTCCTATAATGATAGGCCATGTGTCTGATCATCTGATTATCTATGTTATCCTTTCGTAGCAGCTTCTCAAGGTGCAAGTTGACTCTCTCAATCCAAGTCTCCCTATCATTTTCAATCTCCTGCTCAATAGAGGTCAAAGTAACTTGTGCCTCTATGCCACTTTGTTGTTTCATCTTGAGCATTTCTAGCTCCATGAGGACTTGTTTGTCACTCAATTGCTTGTTTTCTTGCTCCGAATATGTGATGACATATTTGGCCCTCTCCAAATTGTCTGCCAAAGCTTTCACTTGAGATTCCCTTTCCCGTATGATGATGTCTTTGATGGTTTCTTGATCCCGAGTCTCTAAATCAATGGTCTGAGTATCATGCTACTTAAACTCATCATGCTCTGCTAGATCAAAGTCTCTTTCCTCCTCATAATCAAGGTCTTCCTCCTGCACTTTTTCCTTCCCTTTATGTAACTTTTGTACCTGTACATGTTGTGTCAATGAAGAAGGCAAGGCCCCTTCGACATCTCGTGGAGCAAACACCTATGTAGCTACTAAAAATAATCTCCTTGTGCCCCTCTGATAGGTCAAGTAAACTAGCACCTTAGCAGTTCTTGTCTCCTTGGCCTCCTCACCCATTTTCACTTGACTAGAATATCCCCCTACTTCTTGAGACACTAGTGGAGGAATTTGAGGACCCCTGAATATGTCATGAGAAATAAATGTCTCCCAAGGGATGTTTAGGAGAGTGAGATGATGAAGAACAAGGATTTTGATCAGGGAGTAGTAATAGAGGCTACTCATTTGTTAGGGGTATGGCTTATTCTAGAAAAAATGAGCCATATTCTCAATATTCTTGAACAAGAAGTATGGTAGGTTTAACATCTTCACCCTAGTAAAATGCATGAGGATCCTGATGTGATAAGTGTACAGCCTAGAGAATCTGCCCTCACAAGTGAAATATTTGATGACGATTCTCATCAACGGGACATACTTGTTCTCAAGAAACTTGAAAGGAAAAAGCCTCTTCACCTTATTTATATAATAGGGTTTAATGTAAGGCTCATAATAGTTTTCATCAAGATCTTGGGACTTATACCATTTCTCACCAACATTAGGAATCCTGGTGGCATCTGAAATGATGGATGGTGAAACTGTGAAAGTTACCCCAACAAGAGTTACTTTGTTGTTTTCAAGATGAGCTACAAAGAGTCTGGTGAGCTCTGGGTGATATTGTACTTTCTCTACTTGTTCACAAAACTCAGAGCAAGCAAGATATCTAAAACATGACACGACCAACTAAGAAGCCTGCAATTCCCTGAGGTTTGATGGCTCTGCTCTGATGATCCTGCCTCCATTATGTGGTTTTCTTGGTTGCTTGGCTCTATTTGCTAAAGTATCACTACCTGTATTTTCCTCCTCATAGTCCTGGTCTTCTCTATCCATGTTTGCAAGATCCAAGGTTGCACTCTCCTAGAAAGGGATAAAGGGAATGAGTAGGAGTGATTTAGGAATGAAGGGATGTGTTAGGGTAAACTAGAAAATGAAGGGTAAGATGTGAATTATGAGAGTGTGGGAGGGGGATTTTAGGATGAGAGGATATAATGAGGAGATATAGATGAGGGGATATGTAAGGACATAGAGAGGGGTTTCAGTTTCTATTGATAAGTGATGGGGACAAATAGAAGGGTTTAGGGTTTTTAGGATGAATAGAGTGAAACTAGGGTTTGATTTTTAACATGGAGAATGGAACTTATAACTTTGATATGCAAACCAAAAATGAAGTAAAGAAGGTTAACTTACATGGAATGATGGAAAGAGAGAATATTTTGGAGATTTTTTTAAGTTTTGAGGGTTTTGGAGCCTTCCTTCTCAATGCGCAGCACCGGTGCCCAAACGCGTAGTGCCACCCTCTATGCACAGCGCCAGTGTTAAATTGCACTGTGGAATTCTCCCAGACACGCAACACTGACCTGTCTTGACCAAAAGCATAGCACCAAGCTTCTTTCACCCAAACTCACTCAATTTTGCCTCTTCTTATTACTTTTGGACTCCTTGCTTGATTTTTCAGTTTGAAAAACCCACTTTGTAATGTTTCTTTTCTTTCTTCAAAACCCTGTTTTAATGCCTTTTCTTGTTGTGTTTTTGCAGGTGGATAGATGCTCAATCTGACTCGATTTATTTTGTGGTGTTTCTTTGTCATGTAGCAAGGAGAGGTGCTTAGGTGTAGCTGGGATCCATTATTACATATAGAAACTTAAAATTACATAAGAAATACAAATAAATTCAAAATACTCTGTTTTCACCTCAAAACCATGTTTTTGAGGTGAAATTTACATTAGGTTAAAAAGATAATATTTTCAATAGGCTATGACTTTTCAAGCCATCATGCTTGATTTATTGATCATCCTCATATCCTTGCTAAACTTTATTTACATTTGGAAATAAGTTTCTTGACCTTGGTGATGAAACCCTAGACCTAATGAAATCATACCCTATGACCTAATGAAATGAATTGCAGATTAATTATGAAACCCAGACTGAAGACAATCTGAAGAAGGATCAGCAAGTATAGTCTATGAGGGAAAGATTTCTGAAGAGAAAACAACCATCAGTGGATCAGTATATCATGACCTAATGGAATGATGCAAAAATTTCCAGTATGGGACTCCTAAAATGAAAACAAAGAGTCAATTTTGATCCCTGATGGAAGTATGCAAATACTGACACTAACAGCCTACATGATAATATGAAAAAGAGTAACCTCACACCAAATATGTTTACCTAAAATATTTTAATTTAGGGACACTGCAACAATTTCATGATTGAGGAGGTAGAGAATGCTTTTTGGGAATTTCTAGATATGGTTTTATTGCTAATTTACAATATTGTAGCACTTTTATCATTGAACATTCTAAGGAGGGTGATATGCAACGAGCCTTCTATTTGTGGGATGAGTGAAAGAGAAAGGTCTTTGTCCTAGTGATTTTACTTATTGTTCAATGGTTTGTGCACTTTATAAGTTCCAATGCTACTTTCTTTAACACTTTGAATAATGGATACTGTAAAGAAGGTAGAGTGTGTGATTCTTTTAAACTTCTTAATAAGATATTTTATAAGCCCCGTCAATGAGATGGTATTGCATATGATGAAATCATCAATGATCTTTGCAACAACATGTTGAAAGAAGTAGGCCAGATATTAGTGGAAATGATTAGGAAGGGTTTTTCTCCTAATTTTTTGAAATATAACACCACAATAAATGAACATTGTAAGGAAGATGGCATAATGTAGGCTCTGTCTAGGGAAGGAAATAATAGTTAATGGTCTTCTTCTAGACTCTTATAATTTTAATGAGATCATCTACGGAATTTTCTAGATGGGAAAATGCATGAATTATGTAATATCTTAATTAAAATCATGGGCATGATGATGGTTCCCATACTTACTCTTAGGATACTCTAATAAATCTACTTTCAGAAGAAGGTAATCTATAATAATCTTTTGACCTTCGACATGAAGTAAAACAGAGAGGACCTATTTTTGGTGCCAAATATTATAGTTGTTCTTTATAATACGATTAGTTTAAGAAACATGGCTAACTCTTGACACAAGTGGAAAAAGTTGTGTATCTATATATCACACTATGATAACAATTATTTCATTACATGAGTTCAAAATAAATAATGTGAACTACTATTTTTTCTGTATAAAGATGTTGAGAGGAGTAAATCAATTAGGGAACCTTTAGCTATCCTCGTAAATCCATTTTCTAAATACTTATTATATTTGTAGAAACTAAAAGGGAAAAGGAATTTCACTATTAACCTTAGAGCTTGTTGATAAGGTTTTTGAAGCCAACATAATTTGTGATGGATGTATTCAAAATCTTTGAAGCAATACCTTATAAGGGTGTATATCAAGTCAAAGTCACTTGTCTCTTTTGGAATATCAAGAATCCATGCATCATTCTATTTTTTCCTTAGAATATTTAAAGATATGAGTTCAACTAAAACTCAATATTGGATATTGGCTATGAGATGTTCAGGTTTTGCAATAGAAATAAATGTGAAGTTGTACATCAGATGAGAAGTTGTTATTTAAAAGTATTGTTGGAAGGTTGCTATACAAATTTTATATATGAAGTTTGAAAATGTCAAGCTAATATATTCCTTTTGTTGGCTCATTAAATAGTGGCATCAACTTGGTTGGGTTTTATAATGGTTATATTTTTTCTTGGCTCCATGATCCCTTCAATTTTTAAATTAATTGGTTGAAAGGGTTATATTGAAAATTAGGGAAGCAATTATTTGTAGAAATGTGGTGTAGAATTGTAGTTTCTCAAGATATTTTAATCAAAATCAAGAGACATAATTCTATTGTACTTCTATGTGGAAATTAATTCATAATTTAGAAAAAAAATATTAGGCATGCAATAAGAAATAACACACATGCACAATTTTTCTAGGGGAAAGAAAATTCTAAAAACCCCTTAATCTTGCTTGCATTTTAGATGAATAGAGAATCTATTACAACTTATAGTTCACTCTAATCTCAAACTGCAAATGAATAACCTATCTCTTTGCTCAATGAGAAGCTCTGACCTTAACTTGATCAATTTCTTCCTCAACTTGATCCCATATTTCCTTGTGAAAATCCTAAGGAATTAGGCCACTATTATTTAGGAATTTTCCTCCAATTGATTATGCAATTCCCAAGGTTGATCATTTGATTGCATGAAACACTTGTACACTCAAGACTAGTCTAAAATTGATGTTACACTACCTTAGAATCTCTACCACAACTGGGGAACTCAAATTCTCTCCATGCACTAGCTATTTTTGGTTGATGGATCAGTTAATTGGATGATCACTGAGTTACACTATTATCCCATTGAACAACTAACCTTCCATTTATTCCATCAACAGTTAGAACTAGTTTAGCTGAAATCAATTGAAAATAACTGACCTTGATTGATAAAAATTAGCAATCACACATTCTTAACTGAACTCCTAGCCCTCTAACTCTAATTTAATGAGCTAACTAAGAGAAAATAGACATGTCATGCAAGTTAACTACCTCCAAGTTGTCTGCTGATGTGGAAATTCAATTTTTTTCAATTTGACCAAGGCAAAATCAAATTGAGACTTTTTTTCTACACTTCTCAACACTCCCTCTCAACAAGGGATTATCAACCACCCTATCATGTACCTTTGGAATCTAAACTTATCCCTTGACAAAGCCTTTTTCAATATGTCATCATCTTGTTCCTCTATCAGAATGTACTGTAGCAGCATTACCCACCTCTTCACACAGTCCCGTAAATGATGATACCATATATCTATATGCTTGGATCAATCGTGAAATACTAGATTCTCAGAGAGCTTAATGTAACTTTGATTATCGCAATAGATCACAATTGGATCCATCATATGACCAAAGAGTCCCACAAGTATCTTTCTCATCCAAATTGCCTGACATGCTATTTGACTTGCAGCCATGTATTATGGTTCTGCTGAACTGAGCGCCATAGATCTTTGCTTCTTATTGTACCAGGAAACCACTAGAGACCTAACAATGAAAATTACACCTAATGTACTATTGTGGTTAGATGGAATCATTTCCAAATCTTCATCTATGAAGCTAGGTAGCTTCACTCCCTCCGTCCATTTTTACCATAATCCATAATGCATAGTGCTTGTGAGGTATTGTAAAACATGCTTCATTGCCTTCCAATACAATTTGGTTAGCCTAACCATACCTTGGCTCAACGGGTTGACTTCTTAGCACATATTTGGCCGTTTTTTCACAAAATACATTAGCGAACCCACTAGCTTACGATAAATGGTAGCATCAACCTCTTGACCTGAAGTGGCATCCTCTTTCCTCCATTTGGTTGCTAGAGGTGTCTCCATGGGTTTACAACTCTCTGTGTGAAATCTCTACACTATCACGTTGGAATACTTTCCTTGAGACAAAAAAAATTCCCCCTCTCCTTACCATATTTCCAACCTAAGGAAGTAGGCCAAGAGATCCATGTCTTTCATCTCAAATTCCCTTGCAGGGTCATCCTTACAAGAGTTGATTAGCTGCTCATCACCTATTAATATTAAATCATCAGCATATAAAATAATGATAAGAAATTTACCTTCTACCAAAATATTATAGAGGTTCACATATGATTCACTTTTGGTGAAGCCTGAACTAGTGAGATAACTATCGATCCCAGTGTACCAAGCACTGGGTGCTTGTTTCAGACCATACAATGCTTGCTTCAATCTACACACATGACATCCTTGATCAAATGTATAAAAACCTTCTAGTTGCTTGGTGCACCTCCTCCTCAATACCATTTATAAATGTTGTTTTGACATCCATCTAGTGGATATTCCACCCCATCTGTGTAGCTGGTACAAGAATTTATATAATTGATGAATACTTTGCTATGGGAGAAAAGGTTTCCTCATAGTCAATTCCCTCAATTTGAGATAATTCTTTGGCCACAAATCTGGCATTATACTTCTCTATGCTTCCATCTACTACATGCTTAACCTTGAAGATCCATCTCAAATCCACAACTAATTTATCTTCCAGACTTGGGACCACGTCCCAAACATTATTCTTCATGATGTATTGGATTTGAATTCTTCCATCATGGCATCAACCCAAACTACTTTCTCGACTACTTCCTCAAAAGATGATGGCTAAGTCTCTACAAGATCAGTTATTAAAGCCATGTATCCAATGTAACTCTTATGTGACCTCCTTTTCCCATGCAAATTTGAAGGAGCTCCCACATTCTTTGTCGCATCCTACACTAATCTATCAGCTTCCCTGGTTCATTTTCTACCTTCTCTGGATGGTTATACTTGAGCAGATGTCTCCACTCTTCCTCCTCTCTGCTCCTCTGATTATGGTTTTTTCAAAAATTTATGAGGCTCATCTTGAGGCTTCTACTTTGGAGCTAAAAGCTCCTCTTCTGGTGGTATCTAAAGCTCCCTCTCAAGAGAGCATTGTATCACTTTCTCCTCATCAAAATTGACATCTCTTCGAACAATTTCCATTATGAGGGAAGGTAAGTACATAAGGTAATTATGTGGAGTTTCAATGTAACTCACAATAACTCCCAAATATGTTTTCAGATCAATTTTCTTCCTCGAATATTTGGAGACATAGCAGTAAATAAAGGTTCGAAAATTCTGAGGTGATATACATTCATCTTTCTCCCTGAGAAAGCCTCCTCTGGTGTAATCATACTAGGAATCCGATGAGTACTCTGGTTTTGCAAGTAGATTGGTGTGTTACATGCCTGTGCCCATAAATATACTGGCAGACTTGGTCATGTAGCATAGCCCTTACAACTCCCATAATTCTCAAGTTATTTATCTTAGCTACCACATTTTGTTGTGGGTTGTGGGGTATTGTCATCTCTCTTCAAATTCCTTTTTTTGCACAAACATCCTTCAATTCATTTGAAACATACTCACCTCCATGATCACTTTTGAGAGCCTTCACCTTCTTCTCAACCTCTTTCTCAACTAGTGCCTTGAATTATACAAACTTGGAGAATGTCTCATCCTTCTTCTGCATGAATAAGATCCAACACTTCCTTGAGAAATCACTAATAGAAATAACAAAATATTTATGTTTGTTAGTGGAGGTCATTGAGAAAGGTTCACAAACATCAGATTGGACTCTCAGTCATGGAATGTAGATTTTACATACTTCCCTAACTTATAACCTTTGCATATATCTTGTTCCTCAAGTGATCCTTGGGGGAGGCCAGTGGTGATTTGCTACATAATATTTAAGGTGTCATAATGAAAATGGCCCAATCCCTTGTCCCAAAGTTCATCAACATCATGTATTTTCTCTTTCTCTCCCTTACTGCTTAATGCAAAACAATATTACACATTAAGTTTATATAGGTTCTTCCCATGAAGCCTGATTTGCTTCACTTGTCCAGTGGCTATGTGTCTCAAGAATTATTTACCTTCACTGAAGATCCCATCATAATTGTGGTCTTCGAAAATTTCTACAGAGTTGAGATTCTTTTTAAGGCTTGGCATAAACATGACATATTTGAGGCGAAGAGGGGATCCCGACTCCATTTGGAAGGTTACTGTACCAATCCTGGTAGTAGTGTACCTTTCATCATCCCCCAGCTCACTATGCATATGGAGATATTTCTCCTCCAAGTAACTAAAAAACTCTCTACACACTTTCATGTGGAACAAGGCACCTGAGTCTATGTACCACACATGTTGGAAGAATCACCGCACCTCTATGGAATCTGTAATTTCCACCCTGGGGATCCTAGTTACTGGGTTGTAATGTTTACCAACACCTGCGGGTTTTGGTGTAATGGCGGTGCGGTGATTCTTACAACACCTCCCCATGGTACCAGAGCTTGGACCCAGGTTCGATTCCCCCGAGCTGCGTTTGAGGGGGGGTGTTGGAAGAATCACCGCACCTCTATGGAATCCGTAATTTCCACCCTGGGGATCCTAGTTACTGGGTTGTAATGTTTACCAACACCTGCGGGTTTTGGTGTAACGGCAAACCTCCACAACACACTCCCCATCATTGTGCTTTCCATGCATGTGATAAAGGTGAGGTCAAGCTCGAAATATGAAGCCAAAGTTTCACCTGTTGTGCCTCCTGAGTTCTTCTTTCTAGATGTTTTATGTGGATAATTCATAGCATAGTTCCTGAATTCATGACAATTGAAGCATTTGATTTTGGAAAAGTCTTTCTTCTTGCCCCCTTGGCTAGATTCTAGTTTGATTTGAGATTTCTTCGCTTTTCCCTTCTTTCCCTTTCTAACCAACACATTTTTTCTTCATCCTCACCCTTAGATGAAGTTCCATCTCTATTATTCCCCCAAATCTCTTTTTGTACCAAATAGGACCATAAGCATTCCCAATTTGGTAATTTCTCCCTCTCGTTCACCAAGTCTTGATAATTATGATAACTTTTGGGAAGGCCCAGAAGAGCTAGGCTCACCATGTTATCTTCTACAACAATCACAGTAACCCCTCCAAGCTCATAAAAAACTTGCGTAAATCTAGTGAGGCACTGTGGAATAGTGTCATTGTTTTGCATCTTGATATTTCAAAGTTTGTCTTTGAGGTCTAGTTGACGGGCTACCAAATTAGACGCAAATTAAGGCCCATCTAACCTTTCTTATGTACATAAAGGCTATATTAAATCTCTCCTTCTACACTTAATAATGTTTTTCTAGATTTAATATGTTCTTGGGAAGGATTACATATAATTGCATATTATGTACATAATATTATTTATTTTTACAGAATATTGAGAGAATATTGAGTAAATTTTGAATGAGAGAATATACAGACTTGTTCCCTCCCAATAAATGAATGGAATATTATAAATTTATTGGGCATATTTTAGATCTCCATTGATTGAGAAAATGTAGGGATGTGCTCCCCACGGAATGAGGTTCTTGAGCTTGGATGGCTTACAGAGGATCTATCCTCGAAATTCGAATTCAATGAGGGAGCCAAATCCACAATTTTAGGAATTGGAGGGAAATAGACCCCCTCTTCAAGGAGGTTGCACCTTAGGTATTTTTGTATAAATAAATGGGCATATTATCCCAATAGGGATTTTGAATTAGTGGAGAACAGACTTTGAGGAGTAGCGAGATTTTTTGTATAGTATTATGTTATGTATTATTTTGATAGTGAATGAAAGCTATCTCATTTTTAGCCTGATCCATATCTAGAGGTTTGGGTCCTCTTGGGTTAAGGCCCAAACTAGAGTCTCTAGTCTCTCTCCTTTGTGTATTTATTCATGCATCTTCTCTCTTGTATCCAGCTAGCAATATTTCCTTTATTTTCTATTAGAATTTGTTTATGCGAAAGTTTCTTGTGCAGGTCCATCAATCACCTCTCATGTGGGAAGTGTGGTTGCAAAGATTGTTTTGGTGGGACAAAAATATAGTTATTCTTGTTGTAATAGTTATATCTTGAATTAGTTTCCTTTTTCATCTCTATTTTCTACAATTAAGTCATGTGTTTGGTATTCTTTTCAAGCATCAAAAGAGTAATATATCCTATGTGCAGGTTAGGGTATGGGTTTGTAGGGATGAGAATCATCATTTACACTTTCCATTCCATCACAAACAGTTTCATTCTTTCCCCAACAACCTCTTCAAGTAGACTCTTTATAGAGATCACTTTTCATATTTGTTAAAGGCTACCATGGGCATCTCTTCTTCTGCAATATGGGCTCCTGAAGAGAAATAGGCTTCGAAAGGGATTCATAAACCCTCCCCCTACCTTATCCCATCATCTATTTCCTTGATAACACCTTATAAGCCCACCTATTTCTCTTGGATATGATCTTGTAGCAAAATAAGACAATCTTGTAGCACTTTGTCCCGATCCTGTAGCACTATGAAAAACTCGCTAAATGCATTCCAATTTTCTCCAAAACACTCCTGAACACCCCTAGGCACTCCATAATTATCCTAATACCATAAAAATGAATAAAATTTATTCATAGACCTAGTAGGAACTTTGCTTTGGTTAATAAATTAGATAGACAATCATTCCTAGCAATCATGTAGCAAAACAATAGTAATTTTGCTGCTATTTTTTAGCATGTGTTAATGAGGCTCTTCTGAGTTAATTATACTTATATTGATTCCTAAAAAAATTCTATTTAATAACATAATTTACCCCATATCATTTTCACTTTATTGGGTTAGGCATTTAGAAGGTTAACTAGCTCACTAGTTCTAGAATTGTTGTTTTTTAGAGTAGTGATTTTCTGTTATTTTTTAGCACATCTTAACAAGGGTGTTTTTGAATGATTCCACTTGAATTGAGGTCCTGGGATCATAATTAATAACAAAATTTACACCATATCATTTTAATTTTATTTTCTTGGCCATTCGGCAAGTTAACTCGAGCAACAGACATCTTGTAGCAATCCTGTAGCAATTTGTTTTTGAGATCTTCCTTACCCAAATTCACTCCAAATTCATGGTAGAAGTATATTTATAGCATATGAATGCTCTAAGATCGCTTTGGTTTATCTAAGGATTGGTTAGTTCTCCATTTAGCTCTTACTTCGCTTTCTTCTTGAATGTTGATTTTTGTAATTAGTCTAGATTTCCTTTCCGCAATTTACTTTATGCAAAGTGTGATTTCCTTCTTGCAAGAGTAATATAGCACTTTTCCTTTCCTGAAAAATAGAATTGATTTCCTTTAATTTCATTTCCTCTCTAGTAATATAGATTATATTTTCTTACTTGTTATTATTCTTTACATTATTGCAAATAGAATATATTTCCTTTCCTTTCCAGAAATGGTAGAATAGGTGTGCTCATTGTTATTGGTAGCTTACCTAAATCTTTGCTCATTTGAAGTTTTTTCATTGCCTTATTTCACTTGCATCAAAGGGATTCATACTAGGAAGAGGAAGGTTTCTATTGCACATATAATGTTTCCCCATCTTAATTTTGTATGAACCTTGGGTCATACTAGGGCTCATCACCAATTTTCTATAGTCGCTATTATCCTTGAACAACATTGTTAGTGTCTTCCACATTGAAAAATGAGTTTCTTTCCCATGGATATTTGAGACAATGTGGTATCACACTCCTTCCAAGATAATTCTCATCACCTTGGCTACATCCTTTTTCCATTAGGCTAGGTTATGTGCATCATCTAATCCTAGTTTTGCAATGTTTGTCTTGACATATTCTAACAATCCATTTTCATCAAGCACCACATCCATGTGATCCTTCCATGCAATAAAATTCGAGCTTCCTTCCAAGGCATACTCTAATCTCAACCCGTTGAAGGTCATCTTCTCAAATTTGAAGAGATCATGTTACATTGAAGCTACAAATTCAAACATCCTCAAGAAAAACTTCAAAATTATGATTCTAATGTGAATCCAACTTCAAAACCATGTAGAAATATGGTGTAGAATTGTAATTGCTCAAGAATTTTAATCTAAATCAAGAGAGACAATTCTACTATACTTCTCTGTGAAAATTAATTCACAATCTAGAATGAAAATATCAGACATGCAATAAGAAAAAAACACACATTCACAACATTTTTCTAGGGGAATGCAACTGCTAAAAACCCCATAAGCCTACTTTCATTAATCAGATGAATGGAGAATGTATTACAATTGATATCTCGCTCTGATCTCAACTTGCAAGTGAATGACCTATATATTTGCTCAGTGAGAAGCTCTAACCTACACTTGGTCAATTTTGGCCTCTGCTTGAGCCCCTATTTCCTTGCGCAAATCCTGAGGAACTAGGTCCCTATTATTTAGGAATTTTCCTCCATTTGATTGCGCAATTCCCAAGGTTGGCCACCTGACTACATGCAACACCTACACACTCAAGACTAGTCTATAACTTATGTTACACTACCTTGGAATCTCCACCACATAAAGGAACTCGAATTCTCTGCATGCACTAGCTATTTTTGGTTGATTGATCAGTTAAATAGATGATCATTGAATTAGATTATTATCCTACTGCATAACTAACCTTCCACTAGTTCCATCAATAGTTAGGACTAGTTTAACTGAAAACACCTAGAAATATGCTAAAAATTAACAATAACACATGCTTAGTTGAACTCCAAGCCTATAACTCAAGTTTACTGAACTAACTAAGAGACAAGAGCCATGTCACACAAGTTAATTGCCTCCAAGTTGTCTGATGATGTGGAAATCCGAGTATTCTAAATTTGACCAAGGAAAAATCAAATTGAGACTTTATTTCTACAACATTATCACAATATGGAAGGGTTGATTGATTCCCTCAACTTGATCAACTGGGAATGGGAGGGACATTGGGCTTATTGAGAACTACCTTTTAATTGGTAGACTATCAAGGCAAAATTTGGGAGGGGTACCTATCTATCTACCAAAGCCATATATGTCCCACTATTATTAATACCATTACTGCTTCAATGGCCCCAACTATGCTCCATAAATCTTACTTCCATCGTTGTAGAAAACTCTCATCTACCCACTAATATTGCAACTAAAAGCATGGATTATTTTTGTTGTTGTAACAACATTAAATGTGCATTTGATCTCAACTTGACAATCTTGGCTGATTGCATTATGCAGGTTGTGATCCCATTTTCTAGAGAATGATTAAGTGCTTTGCTTTGATTACTCTATATAGCTAGATACTAGATACTAGGTTCTTTCTATATTACACCTTTATATACTATATATTGCATGAACATTTTGTTGATCCAACTAATGTTGATAAAACAATGTGTGTAGTTATTAGGGTTTTGATTCCTCTTTTCTTGATAATTAGTTGTGATATGTGTGGGTTTCTTTACTTCTTTATTATGTTATCTTTCATCAGGAAATCATCAAATAAAAAATGTGTGAAGATCACAAGAAGAAGAGATGCAAGATGTAGGCACTCAACTAAGGAAAAACCCCTTCTAGGGGAAAACCCAATCAACTCTTCTTCTATGATTCAACCAAGTCAAAATGAGACAATCCAAGATAAAGACCTCCTCTAATCACCAAGTCAACCCCCCTTTCATGTACATAAATTTCCAATGTCAACAAGAGTCAAGTCCTTCAAAAAATTTTCAATTACAAATTCAGCTCCCTGAAACTCAAAATTTTAGACCTACAATTGTGCAAAAATTTTAGCCCTTATGACTAGCCTAGAAACCCTAAAAATATCACACATGTGAGAGAGAGGATTCCAAAAAACTTTGATTTTGTCCATCCTTTGGTTTGACCTTCTTTCTCCTTGCTTCACTCTCATTTTTCTCTTCCTTCACTACAGATCGAACTTGTTGATGGATGGATGCTAAATATGTCGATATTTCCTTCTATTTATAGTACTTCCATAGGTTTGAATAGCCCCAAACTAGGCTGACTTCATCAAGGTAGAGACAAATTGGTGAGGAGGTGAAAAATAATTGTTTAGACTCAAAAATAATTTTCATAACATAATATACAAAAGCCTAAGAAGATTCTAATAAATGTGAGAAATACTCTTATGGCACAAGAAAAAACTAGAAGCCTATAATGGAGGCTTTGACCTAATAAATAAGTAAAAGGAGCATGAAACCTTCTTTTTCAATTTTCACAAGATAATGACAAAGTACAATAGCAATTATGAATATTGACCATAGTTGCATTTGCAACACTCCCTCTTAACTAGGGAGGTATTCATAATTGTACAAATAGGTAAAAGGATGAATTCAAATTGACATATTTGCATAAGAGTAACAACATACGCAATGCTAGGGACACCCTAACTGCCACGGTATCCTCCCAATAGGGACTAAAGTGTCATGAAGGAAATTTTCCACTATAGTTACCATGAGGCTACAACCTTGGTATCAATTTGACTGGATATAGATACCATCTAGGCCTCCATGCCAAGAAACCAACCCTAAAAATCCAAGTATCATCATCATGGTCAACACTAAAACAGAGCTCCACTAGACCAAGATACCCTCCCACACTGAGATCTAGACATCATCAAGGCTAAATCATAACATGAAATTTCAATACCAGTCTGACTAGTGTTTTCTCCCTAGTACCATCATACAAGAATTTTTATGGTAATCATCTCTCCCTCTCAACCAAATTAGAGATATCAACCAATCCAAGAATGCTTCTAAAATATACAAACTTTTTGTTGGGGAGAGATTTTATCAACATATTAGCTACTTGTTCATCTGTCGAAACTTATTGTAGCTTCTAGACCCATATTATACCAAGCTTCTAATATAGTGATACTAATTATTAATATGCTTAGTTCTTGCATGGAACATGGGGTCCTCAGACATTTTGATGTTGCTTTGGTTATCACAATTTATAATTGTGGGATCCAAGGGCCCTTCAAACAAATATTATAGAAGTTTCCTCAACCAAACCACTTCTTTTCCAACTTCATAGGGACCAACATATTCAACCTCAGCATTAATTGAGGAAACTAAATCTTGTTTATGACTCATCTAAGAAATCATTGTGGATCCTAGACTAAAACAACCATTAGTAGCGTTTCTTCCATCCCTCTCATTGTCACCCCAATCATAACTGGTAAAACATGTTAATTTTATCTCCTTCCAATCATACTTTAGGCGGTGCTAAATTGCCCCATATAAATACCTTAAGATATGATTCGAAAATATCCAATCATCATGATGTGGCTCCAACTGAAATTGACTTAGAACATTCACAACATAATATATATTGGGTCTAGTATTCACCAAATACATTAATGATCCAACCAATTGATGATAACATGTGGGGTCATCGAGGCTAGAATATGAAATTCTCAATTTCTTTAAGCTAGTGATAATTATAGTTGTCATAGGCTTGGACTCCATCATACCAAAATTTGTAGAATCTTGATAATATATTTTCCTTGACAAAGATATATTTCTCTAGGTTTCTGCCAAACTTCCAAGCCCAAATAATAGTGCATAAGTCCTAGATCTTTCATTTCAAATTATAATACCAACATCTTCATACATTCTTGAATTCTATGTTCCACATCTGTAAAGAGTAAATCATCCACATATAATATAATAATAACTGGTTCATTCTTTACTAATTTGATGTGGAGATCTAGGTCTGCATAGCTTTTAACAGATCCAATCCTTAAATGATAGGCATCAATTCTAGCATACCAAGCTCTAGGTGCTTGTTTCAAGCCACATAGGGCTTTCTTCAACCTGTGGACATGATATTCCCTGGTATGTATCTCAGACCCTTCTAGTTGTTCACTGTGCATTTCTTCATCTATGGTTCCATGCAAGAAAGTTGTTTTGACATCCATCCAATGAAAGTTCCATCCCATAGTAGTTGTTAAATAAATTAGGGTTCTAATTTTAGTGGACTTGGTTGTAGGAACAAATGTTTCTTCATAACCCGCACCTTACTTTTGAGAGAAACCAATTTCTATAAATCTTTCTTTGTATTTATATATGCCCCCATCAACAACATGTTGCATTTTGTGGATCCATATGGGGGTGAAAACACGTTTGTCAAGAGGTCTAGGAACAATTTCCCACACCCCATCCTTCATGGTTGATTGATATTCTTCTTGCATGGCTCTCTTCCATTCATCATGATTATCGGATTGCTCGAATGTGGTTGGTTCTAATTCAATTAATTTTATCATATATGCTGCATATCCAGTGTATCTCTCTCGTTTCATTCTTTCTTTGAAAGTACCTTTTTCTACTCCATGTTATTTGGCATCTTCAAGTGTAGTTCTCAACCAATTTGGCCTCTTCTTTAATTTAGGAATGATTGTAGGTTGAATGGGTTCGCTTGGTCCTTCTTCTTTTTGATTTGTAGGTGCTTTGTCCTATTGCTCTTCTTCTTCAAAGAGTGGGATATCTTCCTCATCAGATTCAATAGGATTATCTTTGGACTTCTTGTATGCAAAGTTTTCATCAAATATTACATCTTTGCTTACTTCAATTCTATGATATTCTTCTATGTAGTTTCTATAAGCCTTTTATGAAAGGTTATAGCCAACAAAGATACCCTTTAAACAAGTAGAGTCCAACATCTCTCTTTATCCTTAGGAATGTGAATGTAGGTAGGGCATCCAAAGATACGAAGATGACCCACATATGGCTTGTTTCCTTAGAATTCTTCCTCTGGTATCATATTCTCAAGAATTTTGTGAGGACTTCTATTTTATATTTATACTGTCATCATTGTTTCTTCTCCCTATAAGAAGTTTGGAAGCTGCTGATCAAATATCATGGTTCTAATGCATTCTTCAATGGTCCTATTCTTTCTTTCTTCTACTCCATTTTATTTGGGATTATAGGAACTATGATCTCCCTCTTAATACCTACTTCCTTGCAAAAGGTTATGAGTTTCGTAGATGTATATTCACCACCATTGTCAGATCTAAGTGCCTTTATCTTCGTTTTTGTCAAGTTCTCCATTTCTAATATGAAATTGTTGAACTTTTCAAAGACTTCATCCTTATATTTGAGAAGATAAATCCAAGTCTTTGTAGAGTGATCATCAATGAAGGTTACATAATGTAGATGACCTCCAAGAGATTTATCTTCCATTGGTCCACACACATTGGAATGAATGAGGTCTAATATTTATTTAGACCTTGTGTCACTACTTGAAAATGGTTTCCTTGTATTCTTCCATAAAGCACATCCCTTACGTACTCCTCCATGATCCTCCTTCAAGCTAGGGATGCCTTTTACCATTTGTATTAAAAAGGGAAATATTTTATAATGAAGGCACCCATATATTCTATGCCAAAGCTCAGAGGGACTAATATCCATGTGATAAAGATCTTGAGAAGAATGTGTTAAAATTCTATACAACATTCCTTCACAAATCCAAATAACCCATGCTTTTTCAATACTAGAGTATCTTCCCCAAACAAGAACTTTTCCATCTACAAAGGAAATTCTATATTATTTATCTTATAGACAAGAAATAGAAAGTAAATTCTTTTTCAAACCTGGAACATAAAGGATGTCATTGAGATGAAGCTTACCACCATATTCTAGTTTCAATGAGGTAGATCCAAGACCTTTGATTCCATAGCTATTATTGTCTCCAAGCTCCACTAAATGAGATGATGATCCTTTTGATAAGTTTTGAAGTTTCCCACTTTCTCCTGTCACGTGTCTTGAGGCTCCACTATCAATGATCCAAACATTGTCATCATCAAATATATTTGTAGGTGCATATATGAATCCTCCAACTTTGGCTCTCCTAGATATATTGTAGATGATGTTGATACTAAGGCTTCTTGTTTCTTTCAAGAATTATTTAAGGGTATTGAGTTCGAGCTTCAAATAAGTTGCTATTGATGAGAGACATATTCTTTACAATAGTACTTTCCTTCTTTCAAATGATAGCCAACAAAGCAATCTTCAAATAGTCATACCTTTGCCTTAGCTCTGATTCCATGTTGAGAAATCAATGCATGTAGTTATTGGGGTTTTGATTCGTCTTCTCTTGATAATTAATTATGATATGTGTTGGCCTCTTTACTTCTTTATTAAATTATCTTTCATCAAGCAATTATCAAATAAAAAATGTATGAAGATCATAAGAACAAGAGGCACAAGATGCAGGCATTGAGCTGGGGAGAAACCCCTCTCTAGGGGAAAACCAAGTCAAACTCTTCTTCTATAATTGAACCAAGTCAAAATGAGACAATCCAAGTCCTTTTGACCAAGACAAAGACGTCCTCCAATAACCAAGTCAACCCTCCTTTTATGTATACAAATTCTTCCAAAGTCAACAAGACTCAAATCCTTGAAAAATGCTTCAAATTGCAACTTCGGCTCCCTACAACTTAGAGTTTCAGACCTGTAGTCACTGTAGAAATTTTGGCCCCTACAACTAGCCCAAAAACCCTAAAAAACTCGCACGTCTGAGAAAGAGGATGCCCAAAAACTTTGATTTTGTCCTTCCTTTGATTTGACCGTATTTCTCTTTGACTTTGCTCTTTTTCTTCTCTTCCTTCACTACAAATCGAACTTGTTGATGGATGGATGCCAAATAGGTCGAGTTGTTTATATTGCTTCCACAAGGTCGAATAGCCCCAAACTGGGCTGACTTCATCAAGGTAGGGTCAACATTGTGAGGACATGGAAAATAATGTTTTGACTAAAAAACAATTTTCTTTTCAGGACACAAAACCCCAAGCAGGGTCTAATAAATGTGAAAAAGACTCTTATGACTCAAGAAAGCCCTAGAAGCCTACAATGGAGGCTTTGACCTAATAAATAAGTAAAAGGAACATGAAACCAATGTGTCAAAATAATTTTATTTTTTCTTCTTTTTCAATTTTTACAATATAATGACAAAGTACAATAACAATTATGAAGACCAACCATAATTACATTTTCAACAACTAGAACACATTAATATATTTTGAGTTATTCAAAGATAATTCAATATGAAATAACAAAATTAATTAATCTTGTCATGAATCTGCTATTGCCATTACATGCTTTGAAATGTCCTATAAAGTGTTGTGTGTTGAACTACTTTACAAACTCAACACATCACGAAATGATGGTTCTAATTTTGCAATTGACTCATTGCAACAAACAAGTAATTTCCATACAAGGCATTTTCGCAGTAATTGCTTAATTATTTTATGTTTTGGAGTTTTGAGTTTGACTTTGGTGAAACAATTGCTCACTACATTATGTTTTCAAATTATTTTTTTTTCGAAGTACAATGAATTCATCACTTTGAAAAATCTCTGAGGTATTTGGATTAGACAAAGTTCACAAATCAAACTTTCTATTTCAACACCTTGATAAATTGATCAATATTAGACAAATTTAACCAAAAAAAATATAATTAAAAAATCTCTAAAAAAATTACACTACAACATTTTGAGACCTATAACACTCTCAATCCGAATCCCAACACACATTGATCCCCACTTCCATCCTCAGTCTCCATGTGCCTTAAATGGCACCCCTACATTTTGAGCTATCTTTATGTGGATTATAGGTTATAATTTGATAGAGGAGTGTGGTCCAAAAAATATTCCTATCCATCAAATTCCAAAATATTCCCAAAAGAGTGAGGTCCAAAAAATATTCATATCCATCAAATTCCAAAATAGTCCCAAAAGAGTGAAGTCCAAAAAAAACCTCCTATTCATCAAATTCCAAAATATTCCCAAAATTCGCTATTAACTATGTCATTGAAGAATATATTTTTAATGAAATTTTTAATGGGAAACAATGTTCAATTTCAAAATAGAATTACATGACAAATTTAATGGTTTTCGCACTTCCCTAACCTGTTTTACAGTTTGAATTATTTTTTTTCCAAAATATAACAAATCGTTTAATTGTATTTGATAAGAAATCACCTTCTTAGGAACAACTTACCCATCAAATTCTATCCCTACTGGTGAAGAGTCAATTTATTATCAGAACATCTCTCTTGGGTAAAATTTCAAACTTAATGTTCCAAAATCCACATAGAATCCACATAGACAGGGGAGAATCCAAATTGGAACCCAACCATGGCCCACGTTTGCTCGTGGCATTGAGAAAAGAGTCCACGTCGCGAGAACATCAGTCGTCTAATCAATTGTGTGTTAGCCGGATATAATATCCCTAGTGCCATAAATACAGCGGCCACAACTATTTGATAAAATAACTGGTCAGCCTCCCATGAGGTAATTGTTGGCTGGTAGCGTCAGGAGAGAAAAGGAAAGACCGATCTACGCTAACAACAAAGGGAGCAGTCAGTGAGGATGCGTTAAAGTCAATGACAACAATTTCAATATGCTCCACCGTATTGGAAATGGCCATAATTGCAGTAGTCTATAACACGACTTTTTGAAAGCTTTTCTGACGGATTTTTCCGGTCAAAATCTGGCAGCAATTCATTGGAATCCCTAGTTTGATAGCTAGTTTCTGCACAATCAATGGCTCCCAAGGGTTTTTCAGGGCGCTGAATCCAAATATGCAGTTAAAAAACCATTTTAACTACTAAAAATCAAGATTTAACCTCATTTCTTCTGCCGGATTCCGTCACCGGAATCTCCAAAAAGTCGCATTATAGAAAACTCTGCCATAATTTGTTGTGCAACCTTATTTGGGAGAATAACATTCCCAGATCCTTGAAAAAATATTTAGAGGAGAATGTGAGCATAATCCCATTCACCATTTCATTTGGTCTGTACATTGCGTTGCTCCTGACAGTGAGACTGCATCTCACTAACATGGTGCCAGCCTTCAACCTGCTTATCATTTAAGACACGTTGTAACACTAATAGTGCATGATAAAAGTCATCCCTCGGTTCACATATATGATGCGTCTTTAGGGAATAGGTTGCATTAGGGCTCAACACTTTAATTTCTGCCTGATGCAACCCATATTAACTGGTCTATTAGTAAAGAGCATAACAGTCAATGTTATTACATAGTTTTTTCCCATTAGAAATAGTACCATATAACTAAGCACTTTTGTTATGGCATCACATGTTCAATGCCTCTTCTGCGTTGTGCACAATTCTCACGACCATGGGCTGCTATGTGAATGATTTCGTAGGTGTTTAATTTGACATTTGGCTGAGTTGTAATTTTGAAAGGATGCTTTGAATTGATTATATAAACCATGCAAACTGGAATGACTTTATAAAAAGCTGCTACTTACAAACTACAGTAGGCATCAATATTCCATTGAATCATTTATCAACTCCGTTGGAGAATTAATAACAATTTAAGCATTGATTAATAGACCCGCTCCATGTTATTCATTATAAGCCCTATTTTTCACAAAAATTGTTACACAATACATTCCCATAATTTGTTGGATAATTGAAGCTTGCAGCCAAAATGACAGATTCATCATTCAACTGAATTTTCATTTCTTTTCAAAATCAAGTCGACATCTAGATCCACCTAATCCATTTTCAGTTATACTATTTTTCTATTATCACTGTGTTTTAGACCAATTCTTCCCATTTTCGTCAAGTTCAACTTGCGATTCACTTAACAAAATGCCTCATAAGGGAAAGGAAATTGCAGAAATCCCAAATCCTCTCATTCATCCATAATTTGATTTCCATGATACTCCCCTAGTCGACAGAGACTGTAAAATCATTGAGTCTTCATCTCAATTTGATTTATATGAAATCTACTAGTTTATGGAGGATTAGTTAGTTGATCAAATAGATGAAATAGGACTTTGGGACTCCCACCTTTCTCATTACATTTTACCTTAGATACATAGAGCACCTGAATTTGTTAGGAAATGCCATGAATCCTATGATCCTTGTCAAAGAGCTATCATCTCACCTAGAGGAGAAATCCTTTGTTTCATCAATGCTCAGTCTATTGAACAGATGTTGCAGGCCCCAAATATTGCACCAACCCATCATTTTTCTCATGAAAGCCTGATAGAAGCATGTCAAAAGCTAGATTTCACTAAAAGGTCTCAAACTCTTGAACTTTTCCTAGTTGTAGATAGCCCTCTGCCTAAAAGAAACCCTCCCTATGATTCATCCATGTTCCCAGACAAAACCAAGAAAATTACCACTATTCTTTCTTATCTGCTTCGTTACAATTCTGATCAATATGTAAATGAAGCCATCATAGGTTTCTTGTCTATCTTTTCTGTTGATTCCAAACTCGCTATTCTCTATAATTTTAGCTAATTTCTAGTTGATGCCATCCATGAACATTTTTTCCAGTTTAATACTAAAGAAGTATTCAAGTATGCTTCAGTACTTGTATATCTTTTTATATATTTTTATGGAGACAAGTTTCCATTCACCATGCAGAAGTTAAATGAAGAAGGCAACCAACAATCAATGATATTTTGAACTTCTATGGGAATGAAGGAGAAGGACGAATTTACATATAAACAGTTCATAGAATTGTTTGTTCATCCAACTATTAATCTTATGAGCAACACTCAAGTACCAAGAATCAGTGATAAAATTGTGAAAGTATTGCAGTTGGTTGATCAAGCCACAACAGAAGATTGGTATCTTTACCAAAACTATGCAGAAATAAGAGTCTATGGTTGTGATATTCCACCCTACAAACTTCCTAAGTACCTCCCTATCAAAATCTTTGCATTAGAATATATTAGGAAAAGGTTAAATGAATATGAATTACATTTTGTGGCTACAAAGAATAAATCACAGTTCAAGCTAAAGTCTCAGGTTGGCCCATTCATCTATAACACTAGAATAGCAGCAGAAGAAGCAAACAATTTATTGAATGAAATGAAGTTTGGTCTTAGCTTCACTTGGTCTTATGACCTAATGGGAGTAATTTCAAAACTCAAGGTTGAAAATAAGTTTACTCCATACCACCACACAACTAGGCCTAAAATAGAGCAATACAAAAATCATTTAGAATGGAAGTAGAACACCCTTCAAGAAGTTGAAGAACGGGCAATCTCTACTTCAAATGTACAAGCTCCACTTGCACATGAAAATAGAACTAAAAGAGGAAGGGAATAATAGTCATCCCCTACAGCTGAAGCATCAAGCGAGGGCTTTAGTATTGTACATAGAAAGAAGAGACCTAGGATCTTTGTGAAAGTTAGTGCAACAAATGAGTCACAGAAAACAACATTCGATGGACTTGGAGAGACTTTTCTTTTTACATAATCTGGTGGACAGCCTACTCAGTCCCCCACTCATTCCACTATTTCTCAGGAACAACAGGTGATTCATACCAGTGGAAGAATTCAGAAGGACAAAGAAGATGATATCTTTCATGTATTTAGTGAAATTAAGAAGAAGAATGAGGAATTGAAGTTGAACATTTATACTCAATTCTGGAAACACTCTTCCACTTCTCAAGCTAGACTTCTTTTAGTCTTTGACTCTGAAAAGGGTAAGATGAAGATGGCTTTCTTACAAGCTCAAATTCCACATCCCGGGACTCCTGCACATTATTAGAAGTAAACCTCCTTTGAGTTTAATGTAAAATATGTACATCCAATTGACCAAATTGAGATGCACAAACAGACTGGCCAAATCATTTCTTCCACTTTAACTCACACTGCCATGAGTTTGTCAAAGTTGTAGGTCACCTTGGCCAATGCACAGTCACAGCTCAAGTTGGGAAAAGTTTCCTCACTGGAAAAGGAAACCAAGATCAAAAATTTGGAAGATTTGGTGCTGAAGATGGGATATGATCCCTCAAATATAAATGTTACAAAAGAACTTGCCAGGAAGAAAAATGTTGAGCTCTCAGCATTGAGGAAGTAGCTCAAACTTCCAGCTTCTGAGGACCTAATGACTAAGGAGATTGAAGAAACCGAGAGTAAAAAATCTGACATGATGAAGCTCATCATGGAACAAAATATTAAAATAAAACAGATGGAGGAGAAAATGGAGAAATTGGTCAAAGAGAAAGAGGAAGTTGTGAAAAGGGTTCAAATTCCAATGGATGTAGTTCCTCTTCCAGTAGTCTCTATAACAAGAGTTTCTACTTTAGGCATAGCATCAACTACAAGTACAACGGAAGAAGTTGAACAACTTACTGAATTTCTTCAGAACCTGTTTATTCAGACAGTAGAAATCAAGAAGTTGCAGGATGAACTGAAGGAATTACAGCATATGAAAGCAGTTTCAGACATTTAACATGCAACTGAGTTGCAGAGGGAAAAAATTCAAATTGAAGTATTGCAGAAAGAAATCAAAGAATCTTACCTTGGAAACAAACTAGGTTTGGCAAAGGAGATTTTATGGGAAGAGCTTACTGAACTAATCAAGGATATATGGCCTTATATCAACATAATCTTTGATCAAAAAGACTTGTTGGAGAAAGCTCAGGAAGCTATTGAAACTATCTCCAAGGAACTTGAGGACATGCCAGAAGTTGCCACTCAGATAATCAAGTTTTTGAATTCTAAAGACAACTATGAGCTTGAAGAATTAGGTATAAATGATAGGACATCAACCATATTGGAAGTGAAGAAGATCATTACAAAGAAAAACCTCATTCTTTAGTTGGAGGAAAAATGAAACAATGTTAATGTCATAGTTCAACGATTTTTCAACAGGTTAGAACCCATGACCAGCAAGGGTTTGCCCTCTATGCTTGTGATAAACGATAAATCCATGCCCATTGAATATTATGTTCGAAAGCTTACAGAGGTCACCACCAATGCAGCTTTAGTTTCAAACATAAGAGCTGCAACAACACCAAGGGTTTTTCTGAATACACTCAGGGATACCTTTTTCATCCTAAATGAAACCTACTTTTGCTAAATATACAAAGATGGATGAAGTTTATCAAAGGGTAACTAAGTTATCTATCCCAAATAAGAAACGTTGGGAACAATTAACTGATTTACTTGACTGAAAGGAGGATCAAACAACGTGCAGTATTTCCAGGAAGAGTCATCAACAGTTCAATAGTTTTTAGCTTTTCTAGGAATAGTCATGAACAACTCAACACAAAAATAGTGACAGATCGACTATTAGTTTATATTCTTGATTTTTTATTGATCTATGTTTGTAAATATCTTTAAGATATTTTCTTAGCTCTAAGATTGTATAAATAACTCCCTTCCACGAGTTATTAAGGGTTGCACCCTTGAAGAAACATTTGTAAGCATTAAATGTACTTGGCTTTTTTTGAATCATCAATAGCAAAGCAAAGGATTTTGAGTTTTGATTCATACAATTTTGTGTTCCCTATAAGTTTTCTAGTTTTCATTCACTATGTTCTTTCTTCATATTCTTAGATTTTACAAAGATAAATAGGTAGGAATAGTTGTGCTTCAATTTACTCCTATAAGCTTCTAAAGTGATCATCTTTAAAGAGAATGAATTATATAAACTGTTTGTTTAACTAATTCCCTCTAAATCATAAAATCATCAGCATCTTTTGTAATCTTTGGCATATTCTATTAAACTTTCTGAACACACTTTGAAGGTTTTCTTACTTATGGTTATTTAATTTTCTATTTGAAAATTGTAATAGTCATATCATCTTTCAATTTCTGCTCATCACTAGACAAGCTATATCACTGTGTGGATTTTAATAGAAACCCTCTATTTAAATATTAATCCTATTCAAAAAGGTGAGGCATGACTGTTTTAAATTTGTTTCATACACTAGTCCTCCAAAATTAAAACAAAACCCCCCAAAACAAATAGTTTAGATGCCCTTGCATGATAGCTGACCAATATCATCTAAGAGATCCAACATCAATCTGGCACCATTGTCGGGGACTCAAATTTCATTATGTTTTCTTGGGTAAAAGATATAATTCCTATTCCTTTAAGGTGACTAAAGGTTTAGATAGGTCAAAATCCTTCACCTGACGACTCCACCGTGCCAAACTAACACCTTTTAAGCACACTAGATCCCATTCTAAATCTGACACAGCTAGTCCTCTGTCAGATCGAGGAAGACTTGTGAGAAAGGCTAGTTCTAGAAGGAGACATCAACCATCTTCTTCTACTTCAGCCTTGCAGTGTGAAGATAAATTACAATTTGATCCCTATATTAACATTCCATCCAATCTAGAGTACACTCACTTATCACCTAGGGTTCCTGAACTCTTAGGTAGGGGATTTGATTTCAAATCAACTTTCCTTATTTATTCACTTGAATCTCATCCAAAACCATCACTTCCACTGGGATCACCTAAAAATGAGTTTAACCTGGGTGTTCATTTACCTGAATACAAACCTACAGACTTTATACCCCCCACTACTTATTAATTTCATTTCATTTCTGAATAACCTGAATATTCTACCTCTAAACAACCTGAAGGGACCTTTGCTATATATTAAAATCCACTCTTTGAAACAAAATAGGATATTCATTCTCAGGTCCACAAGTTAGTTATTAAGACTCCTTTGAAATCATTCAGGACGTCTCCACCTTCTTTATCTCCTCTTCTTCACCCCCACTTAGTAATTCACCCCCTCTATCACCATCTTCCTCTTATTTATCATCATTTTCACAAACATCTCATACATCATCTTCTACTATGGCATTCCAACCCATTGTACAAGCAAGATATGAAACTTTAGTTTTACCTCCAGTCCTTGATGCTTTCCCTAATGGGTATTTAAAACATCTTCCTAGATATAATGGAGAAATTGGTCCCTCGGCTGAGGACCATCTTCAAGCATTTTTATTCTTTACAGATAACATGAACATAGAATAATAAAATGTTTACATGAGGTTGTTTGTTCAGTCTCTCTGGGGAAATGTGAGAACTTGGTTTAGGTAGTTACTTGCAAATTCCATTAGAAACTGGGAAGAGCTAACAAATATATTAAAAAATCAATGGGGAGTGAAGAAAGATGCTCTTTACTTTTTGACTAAGTTTGAAGAACTTAAAATAAACTTTGGTGAACCTGTCTCTGATTTTATCAAAAGGTTCAACAAACTTTATCATAAGATGCCCCATGATTGCAAACCCCCTTTAGCAGCAGCCAAGTCTAGGTTTTCAAAATATTTTGAAGATGATTTTGTTGTGATGTTAAGAGAAATAGCTTCAAGGAATCTTGAAGATATGCAAACTAATGGTATAGAGGTGGAAGAAAATAGGGCTGCCTTAGCCACTTTAAAAGCTAAAGAGGAAAAGGCCCAAATAAAACTTAAATCAAGTCAAGAGGCCTCAACTTCCTCTAAGACAAAAACTGAAGATTCTAAAATAGATGAGATAACTTCACTTCTTATAAATCTATCTAATAGAATTTCCAAGATTGAGACTCAACATAGAACAGTTCAACAAATGGTCACTCGACCCCAAATCAAAATCAAGGCCAATACAAAAGAAATCCTCCATTACAAAATCTTCAAAGGCCTAGTAATGATCAACAGGTTCCAAGTCCTTTACTGATAGATGATCAACACCCTGATGACAATACTATGACTATCACTGAAGAAATTAACAATATGGATACTTCTTGTGGTCAGACCACTATTATTCCTTTCTCTCAACGAAAGCAGGTTTAAGAAGACCAAGACTCCTCAAAGGCTTCCAAATACCATGCCTTCTCTGAATTTCTAATTGCAGAGATGAACAAAGGATATGATCTTAGGCCTAGACCTAGATCTGGAAGACCTCCTAAGGAACCTCCAACAATGGAACCTTGTACCAAAGATGTTGAAACTCAGAGAACTAGTATTTGACCATTAAATTAGTTAACTGGTACTGCTCAAATTGGAAAATTTGGTTTAACTGCATTTAATGTTGAAAAGGAGTTAGAAAGAGTTAAAATCCCTATACCACTTTCAAAACTTTCCAAAAACCATGGACATAAAAATCAAGTCTCCAAATGGATACAAAACACCTCGGTTGATGCTGAAAGTGATATTATTAATTTTCCAGATGAAAAACCAGCAGTTGTCTTTGGTCCTAGCTCAGATATGATAGACGAAATAGTACCCCCTTTCTATGTGACTCTTAAAACAAATGATTCCATGCTATAGAATTATATGCTTGATTCTGGAGCATCACATAATATCATGCCAAATACTATCATGGATCATTTAAGTCTCTCCATAAATAGATCCTCTCATGATTTACACACCTTTGATTCCAAAAGGGTGCCTTGTCTAGGACTGATTAAGGATTTAGTAGTCACTCTCGCCCAAATCCCAGTAAAAATTGTAGTGTTAGATATAGTTGTCACAGATATCCCTCCCAAATTTGGAATTCTCCTTTCAAGGTCTTGTTCAGCCAAATTAGGGGGAACTCTTCAGGTGGACATGTCTTATGCCACTATTCCAGTTTATGGGGGAGAACAACTAAGGTTTTATAGAGAGGTAAGATTTGTGCACATTGTTTGCAAAATAGATCAACCAAGGAACCATCCCATTTATGCAATTGATCAAGATTTTGGTTGTTTTCAACTCTCTTTAAACGAAACACATGAAACTCAACTAAAAATTGAAGATGTAATTGAAAGTCCTATACCAAATCAGACTGATGTATGGAAGCTATTCTTTGATGGTTCTTTTACAAAGGATGTAGCAGGAGCTGGGGTAGTATTAATCTCACTAGAAAAAGAAAACATTGCACAATCATGTAAACTTGATTTTGAAGTTACAAATAATGTAGCTGAATATGAAGCTTTCCTTTTAGGACTGCAACCAAGAGCTTAAAAGTACAAAACTTGAGTGTTTTCATTGATTCAGAGCTCATTGTTAAACAAGTTAGAAACCTTTGCCAAACAAAACATCCTAGGCTTAGATATTATCGAAATGAGGTTTTGGATTCAGTTGAAAATTTCTTTAATTATTTTAATTTGACTTATATCCCAAGGGATTGGAATTTTCATGCATATTCCCTAGTTGTTTTTTCTAGTTCATTTAAAATTCCTGATCAAACTAATGTGTTATATCAAATACAAGTCAAATACAGGCCATCCATCCCATATAATAAAAAATACTGGCAGATATTTGAAGATGACGAACATTTAAAATCTATTCTGCAAGTTATAAATGAATTTTCAGTTCTACAAATTGATGAAGATAGAACAAAAACAAATGGAAACACAAATGAAAATGATAATTCAAATTTCAATTCAAAAATTGCCAATCATGATATTATTCAATTGTCTAACAATTTTATTCCCAAAGGTCTCATTCCTTTAGAGAAATTATTTGATCAAAATGATGTCCTAAGAAACCCATAGTCAATTTCTCCATAAGATGACAGAGAGGAAATAAATATTGGAACAAATGATGATATTAAGAACATCAAAACCTATGCATCCTTAGATCCTGATTTCAAAACTCAATACCTTAAGCTACTTGAAAAGTACAAGGATGCTTTTTCTTAGACCTATGTTGATCTAAAGACTTCTGATACATCACTGGTACAACATAAGATTCCTTTAAAACAAGAAGAAAAACCTTCTCAACAGAAACTTAAGAGGATTAATCCAGCTCTTCTACCAACTATAGAAAAGGAAATTAAGAAGATGCTAGATGCCCAAATTATTTTGCCTCTTAGATACTCTAATTGGGAAATTAATTTAGTTCTTGTTAGAAAGAAGAATGGGGAAATCAGACTTTGTGTGGACTTTAGGAATTTGAATAAAGCATCATTAAAAGATAACTATCCTTTAACCAAAATGAATCAGTTACTTCAGATGGTTTCAGGAGCATAAATACTTTCCATGTTTGATGGTTTTTCAGGTTACAATCAAATAAATGTTGATCCAACACACAAAGAGAGGACAACTTTTACTACACCCTGGGGTACATTTATGTATTCTAGAATGCCCTTTGGCTTATCTGATGTTGGAGCAACATTTCAGAGAGCTATGAACATAGATTTTGTGGGTCAAGTAAACAAATTTGTGGTTATTTATCTTGATGAAATAACTGTTTTTTTCTAATTCTGATCAGAAACATCTAAAGCACTTGATGAAGGTTTTTGATAGGTGTAAGAAATTTGGAATATCCTTAAATCCTAAAAAGTCTCTATTTTCTATCAAAGAAGGAAAGATACTAGGCCATATAATCTCAAAGGAAGGATTGGTGATTGATCCCAAATGTGTATTTGCCATCAAAACAATGTCATTACCTAGAAATAAGAAGGAGGTTCAAGCTTTTCTAGGCTAGATTAATTTTTTAAAGAGATTCATCCTGAATTATGTTGAAATTATAAAAGACATAACTGATATGCTCTGAAAGGATCATGAAGTTAAATGGATTGCCTCTTCTAGGAATGAATTTGATCAAATCAAGAAGGCTATCTCTGAAGCCCCAACCTTGGCTAGTCCTGATTATACCAAACCATTTAGTATATTTTCCTTTGCCTCTGAAACAAAACTTGTTGCAGTTTCATTACAAAATAATGAACATTCCCATGACCAACCTATAGCCTTTTTTAGTAAGGTTATGAGATATGTTTAGCTTAAGTGTGACATAAATAAGAAGCAATCATATGCCCTTATACAAGCTCTGAAATCATTGAGGATGTATGCCCTACGTTCACCTATTAATGCTTATGTTCCTAACAGTGCTGTAAAAATGGTTTTAACCCAACCATACATTGATGGGAAGAGAGGTAGATGGATCACTCAAATATTGGAGTTTGATCTAACTATCAAAACCATAAAGATAGTAAAGGTTCAAGGATTAAATAAGCTTTTAACAGAATCCAACTATAAAGTGTTGGGCATCAACTGTGTTTTGGAAATACAAGGGGAAAATCCACAAGAACCTTCCCGAAGTTCAGATAAGAAAAATCCACAAGAACCTTCTGTTCATGCAGAAGGGGAGAATCCACAAGAAACTTCCCAAAATTTGAATTAGGAGAATCGACAAGAACCTTCCCACTATCCCGAAGAAAAGAATCCACAAGAAACTTTACCTTTAGATCAGACCAACTCTCTACACATTGATGAGAAATTTCTTTTGTCAAATTGGTATCAAGATATTTTAAATTTCTTGATCCATTTTGAACATCCAACATCATTCTCCAAAGGTCAATGTAAAATTCTCAAATTGAAAGTAGTCAATTACTGTATCATAAATGCAAATCTATACTGGAAGGACCCACTAAATATCTTGTTATTATGTTTAACAGAATCAGAGACTGAAGGAATCATTGATCAGTTTCATACAGGATTTTGTGGAGGACATTATGCTTGGAGAGCAACATCATATAAGATATTAAGGGCAGGATTTTATTGGCCAACATTTTTCTTACAAGTAGGAGCAAAGGTCAGAAGTTGTGTCCCTTGTCAGATGTTTGTTGGTAAGCAAAAACTAGCAGCTCTTCCACTGATCCCAACAACAGTCTCAACACCTTTTCTCCAATGGGGATTAGATTTTATTGGAGAGGTTCATTCCACTTCAAGCAATGAACATAGATGGATCCTCACTGCGACAGACTACTTTACCAAATGGGCGGAAGAAATTCTAGTAATAAATGCTACTCATTCAGTAGTAATCAAATTCATTGAAGAAAATATTTTATCTAGATTTGGTTGCCCAACCCAGATTGTTACTGACAATGTCACAACATTTTCCAGTGTAAAAATGATTGAGTGATCTAGGTGGATATTGGTGGCCACCCGCTAATTCGACTTGGATCCCCTCTAGTACTTCATGCAGTTTTTTTCAGTTTCCTTAATTATAGCACAATTTACTATTTTTAGCAGTTTTTCGGGTCCTAAACTTCCGGAGCTGTTTTGAGGCCCTAAACGACGTTTTTTGGGAAATCTACCGCTAGCATTTTTTCTATCTAAAATTCATCTTTTTCGTCGTAGTCCTCAGAGAGATCTTTCCAACGGGCTATCATGCGCGTCAAACAGAGATAAGATGACCAATTCGCAACCCCAGGAAGTTGATGTACCAAATTACCCAAAAACGGGGCCCACAATTTGGCGTTTCATCTTCCAGGGTTAGGTTTTGGAATGTGAAGGGTTTTTCCATTGTTTCTCAACAATAGCCTTCGAGCCTCAATGTAACACAGTTCAGAGGCATGTAGCTACACATCTCTTCTCAGAGATAAGCTGCCATCGCCCTAGCTGGTTGATTTCCATTTCTGGTTGTAAGCATATTTTAGTATTTTCCATTAATGAAATGAAGTATTATTTCCGCTGCATCTTTGTGTATATGGTTATCTCTGCAATTTGTTGCGTTCCTGTTTTAAGTCTGGATCAGTGGTATCAGAGCGGTCTGCTTTTTCTCTGTTTTTTCTTTGCATGTCCCCAACAAGGTCGGGATATAAGGAGTTAGGGCTTGAGCTGGTCGAACCTTTGCAAGGCCAGCCTCGAAAATCCCGACGGCCTCCCATGGCGAATGAAAATAAAGACAAGGGAACAGGAGATCCTATCAAAATCTTGCTCGAAGAAGCCCTCGAGCGACAACGGAACGCGATGATGGACAACTTTGCCCAAATACTTCAACGGCTACCCAAAAGTGACGCATCAGCTTCCAACAGCTACTTTGGAAATGCCACGCCATTTAAGGTACAAGTTAATTTTGAAATCCCCATATTCGAGGGTCAGATAGATGCAGATGCTGTAGATAAATGGTTAAATTTGCTAGAGGGTTATTTTTCTGTTCATGAATTTTCGAGTGGGGAAAAGATTGTTTTCGCTCTTCTCAAAGCAGCCCCCCACGTCAAGGACTGGTGGGAAACCTACTGCGAGCAGAAGGATGAAACTACAGGCTCGCTATTTTCAGCCGCACCCACCTGGAATTCATTTCGGGAGGCCATTAAGGAGCAATACTACCCTGTTGGAAGCTATGAGGATGAATACATAAAGTGGACCACGCTGCGGCAGGGAAGGGATCAAGATGTGCCGGAGTTCACCAATCTTTTCCATACTCTTCGCACGAAGTTGGGTATCAAGGATTCCGAGCAGCATTTGATACTCAAATACCGCGGCTGCCTGCACAAGTACATCCAGGAAGGAATGGAATTCCTGAACATCTCCTCTCTCGGCATAGCATACCGATATGCCGTCAAGATCGAGCAGAAGTTTAAACAAAAGAAGCGAGACTTTGGATCTGCGAATCCAAAGCAAGGGAAAGGTGCCCTAAAACCACAGAACAAAGGACAAAGCCAAGGCGGAGCAGCCCAAGACAACCCGCCAAAGCTACAAACAAAGAACAATGTTGCAAAGCCGAAAAAGGACACGGGAAAATGGTGTGAGTTCCATAAGAGCTCCACTCACAACACAAGTGAGTGTCGGGCAAAGCAGTCACTGGTGGCTGAGCTAAAGGTTTCAGAATCGGATGCAGGTTCCGACTCTGAGTCAGAACCTGACAAGGGGAATGACAAAGGGAAGCAGATCATTGATGCGGATCCCAACGCCACTGTTGCTACTGCTAAGATCCAAAAAAATGAACCTGAAGATCCAGAGGAGGAGGAGCGTCTCTTCCACTCCCAGATGTGGGTAAGGGGCTCCCCGCTACAGTTCATTGTCGATAGCGGGAGCCAAAAGAACCTCATTTCGGCAGAGGTCGTGAAGCGGTTGGGCTTACCGACCACGGCACATCCACAACCGTACACCATCGGGTGGCTGCACCAAGGACGGGATCTTCGCGTGAGCCAACAGTGTCGCCTTCCATACAACATCAAGCCTGTCACAGATGAGGTATTGTGTGACATTTCTCCCCTTGAAGTTTGTGATGTATTATTAGGACAACCATACTTGTGGAAGCGACATGCTGTGTGTTATCACTTAGAACTAAAAGTTTGATGCATATAATTGTCTGTCCTAGTCCGATGACAAAGGTCTGTGTTAAAGTTGATTTCATTTTAATTTTTCTCACTTAGGATTTGGAGTTTTAAAAGTTTTTAACTCAAACCATACTCGACTCCTATTGGTTCTCCTCCACCCATCACTGTTCCATAGTCATGTCTTGTCTTATCCGAGTCACCGTGTCTTTTAGTAATTTTGCAGCGTAATCCCATTTGCCAGTTTCGCAGCACAATCATGGTTAAGCAGTTTCGCAGCGTGTCATGATTAGGCAGTTTCGCAGCGCATCATTAGAATTTAAAACTAACAGCGCTGTGAAATCATGGATTCGCGCATTTCGCAGCGAATCTTTCCCGAAATGTCAAGTCCGTAGGTCAGTCATCAATTGTGTCCACTCATGTCAGTTTGTGTACCTCTTGTATCACGTTTGAACGCTCATTTGCCACTACCCCACCAATAGATCTGCTGATATGCACAGAAATATCATTCCCAAGAGATTTTACCGTGCATAGACCTTAATGATGGTCGTAAGTGCTGCATGAGTCACAAGTCTGCCTAATTATGTATTGAAGTGTTTCAATGAAAGAATTTGAATTTCAAGCGAGGCTGATTTCAAGCGAGCCTGATTACAAGCGAGGCTGAATTAAAAAAGAGTTGAATCACCATTTCGACCGGAGCTGTTAGACTTTGTGTGTGAAGATCTCAAAGGGAAAAATGGAGAGAAAAGAGCACAGATCTGGTAAATGCCAGAGGACTGAACCTGAAGGCCTGGACATAGCGTTGAGGGATGAAGGCGTGAAGAAAGCATTCAAAGATGCCGGGTGCTGGAACTTTTGCAAAAAGCTAAAAGGAGGACATGCACAGGTAACTAAAGAATTTGCGCTAAACTTAACTGGTTTAAATACAAAGATAGCTATGCTAGAAGTACAGGTTTCTCTAGAAGCAATATCTACTGTGACAGAGATCCCAAGAGGACGGGAAGAATGGTTTAAAAATTTTAAGTTTGATATGAATCCTTGTAAGGAGTTTTTAAAGGAGGCATATGTA